>VDFB02338855.1:79999-218310 GCA_007258455.2 Sequoia sempervirens | reverse complement strand
AAGTCATTACCCAAGCAAAATGAGAAAAAGTTGATTGCTAAAAAGTGAAGATGGTTGTAACCCTTAGTAAAGCTGACAACATATGACAAAGGAAGATATGAAGATTGACAAAGGAGGTTTTTGAGAAAGTGGGAGGCATGTGAAGCTATAAAAAAAAAGGTATTTGTTTTTACTGAAATGAGAAGCTTGTTTTGCATTAAGAAAGAAAGTAGTTTCTTGAGGATGCATCAGTGAGTGTCTAGGTTGGAGGTTGAGAGAGAATGAAAAGTTGTATAAAAGAGAAACATATATTAGATATCAGTAAGAAAGAGGAGTTGCTAAAGGAGATAAAAAATCAGAGGAGTATAGGTAAATGAAGTTGAAAAAACAAGCAAATGAAGTTGTAAATTAGTAAAGAATTAGTGTGGTTGAATGCCGTAGCATTCTAAATTTGTGTGAATGAGGCTAGTAGTGCCAATTGAAGTTAGGATCCCTGGGCACTGGGTGATCCCATAATAGTGGTTTACAATTTTTGGCCAAACTGGACACTGAAATTATTATTTTTAACTAAATCTTCACATTCGGGCACCTATAGTGGCTAAACTGTGAGGAATTTGAAGATAGTGCAAACTAGAGTCTCATCAAATTTTGTCTGTAGATTCTAAAAATATTTTTTTCAAAATTTTTGGAATCAAATTGCACTTCTTTTTCCATCTCCCACGAAAATAGATTTTTTTCAGAAAACAACATTTTAAAAAAGAGTGTGCTGTCATTATGTCATAACTTTTTTTCCATGAAGGATAAAATTCTAATTATTCAAATTTAGATTTGTAACTATGATATCTAGATTGCTTCCCACTTGGTTGAATAGTTTTATTGAATATTTTTCCTTAATCAAGTTTCAAGTCAAGCAATTACAATTTAGACAGTAGCGACCATATAGTAACTTTTTGTATATGTCAAAATTTAATTTAATTTTTGTTGGATGAGGACTTCAATATCTAGTGCACTCCTTATTTTAAAATTTTTTGACAATCTTCTATTTTTCTACATGTGAAGAACAAAGAAATTAATTTTCGATGAAAAACCTATGTTTAATAAAACTTAAAAAAAAAATACATAACAAAACAAAAACATATTAAAATTATATTCATTGGATAGCTTGTTCTGAGGAATTCCATAATCATTTGAAATAAATTTTAAATGAATTCATTTGATCCCCCAAAAGCTAAATCAAAAGTGATTTTTTATCAGCATTTTGATAGGTTTAAAGGAGATGCATTTATAGGTATGGTTTAAAACTAGCGAGGCTCTATCCAAGGGGGTTTGATCTAAGGTGATTTGATCAAACCCTCTTCAATTGGAATTCTTAAAATGGAAATTTTTAAGGCTTAAATCATTATATTTTCTAAAAATATGTGATTTCAGCTAAAATCCATTCCTCTCAGGAATTGTAAACCACTATTGTGACAACACCCCACTAGTAGTGTAGCTTAAAGGGAGGTGTTAAAAAAAACAAGTGTTTCACACCTGAACTAATGATGGACTAGTGAGAAGTGTTGGAAGAGTGAAGAAGAACATCTCATTATGAAACTTTTGTGTTGTCATTGATGTCACCATGTTATATGAGCTATAATTGCATCACCATAAGTTCAAGCTTGATCTAGTATTTTGAACCGGTATGTATAAATAGTTATTATCCTCTAGTATTTTGGTCCACAATCCTCCACTGATGAATATCATAACTTGTGGTTTTGGAAAATGGTCTTTGGATGTTAGAAGTTTGTATATTCAGAATTTCATGTGCACAAGTGCTCGTATGCCGAGTTGGTATCACTCAGTTGTTGTATTTTGTTATTAGGTCTATCCTTGGCCGACCAAATCAATAGTTGATATTATAATGAATTAATTTTGTGTTGTGGATGTATTTGTGACCTATCTTAGGTCCATTCTGACATGTTGTAGCATACTACAAGCTTGAATTGTTTTTGGAAAAGTTTTGTACAAACTTGAAGTCGACAGTTAATATTTTTGGTGAATGAGGGTTGTATCTAATTAGTCTGAACTAATTAATGCTTGTGGATGAGTCATATATATATATTGGATAGTTTTTGAGATTGACAGAGATAGATAAGAATGCGAAGATGAATCAAGGTGAATACATATCTACTGGTGTGCAAGTTTATCAGAATAAGTGTGTAAAGTCAGTTTACTGAGCATCAAAGGAATTGAATCAACACTTGTAAGCCATTTCTACATTGTATCTTTGTAGGTAGTGAGCCTCTGATTTTTGGATAGTGAGTCCTAGCAATGAGCCACCCTTTGTAATGTTTTATAACCAGTTATATCATATTGTGAGCTAATCCTCACCGTGGTTTTTCCCATTTTGGGTTTTCCATGTAAAAATCCTAGTGTTCATGTGTTGTTTGCTTTTATGTTTTGCTAATTCTCTTGCTCATTCTTATTGTTATATGTATTGGAGTATTTGGATGGTGCATGTTCAATAAGTTTAAGAAGATACTAGTTCACCTCTCTCTTAGTATCTTGGGTGTTCAACAATTGGTATCAGAGCTTGGTTCCTTCGAAGAAGCCTAATAACTTGAGGAAGATATTGAAGATGGAACAAATGGATGATAAAGAACTCTAGATAGCTCTTGAAGATCTTGACAATGTTGAAAATGAAAACAAAGATCTGAAGAAAAATCTTGATGGGGTAAATGAATGCATCAAGAAATTGAAAGAGCAATTGAAGAAATTCAAAGAAAGACATAAATAAGTAAGCGAGCAATTAAAACAAGCAAATGAAGAGAATTGAAGAGTGTTTGAATATAGTGGTGCAAAGCAAGACTAATGAATGCTCAAGGCTTGAATAGGAAGTGGTAAACCTGAGAGTAGATCTAGAAAAAGAGAGAATTTGTGAAGATAAGTTCAAAACAAGCTCCACCAAGCTCGATGAGTTGGTTGTAGGAAAGAAACCATCTAAAGACAAAGGTGGTTTGGGAATGGAAGCAAGTGAAATCTCAAAGGATATGTAGACCCCAAACACAGTGGACAATCAAAAGACTCAAGATAAAGGAAAATATACAAGAAATCCAAGAAGCTTTGGTAGAAGAGCACCTATCACACAACCAAATGCTCAAAGGTACCCATATTTCAATGGTGTTTATTTTTTATGCAATAAATTTGGTCACAAGGAAATAGAGTGTAAAAGTAGAATAAACCAGTATGCTAGATCCTTCTCCGGACAATGTTTTGCATGCAAGAAATTTGGACATAGAGCTAGTGAATGCAACACTTAGATGATGAATTGGTTTAAAGGAAGCAGAATAATCAATCTTTTGTTGGATACTACTATGCATGTAATAAGTTTGGACACAAAGCTAATCAGTGCAATTCAAGGGTTAATGGTCATAAATAAAAAATAAAAAATGTTGTTTTCTACATTTGCAACAAGCCCAGACACATTTCAAGAGTATGCAAAAGTAAAGGGGGAAAAATATGATTCGATAAAGAATAATGAACTAGTAAAGACAATTGACAAGAGTGAGGTTAAGAAAGAAATGAACAAGATATGGAAGAAGAAAGAAGAGCTAGTAACATGAAGTGATTTTGTGCCCTCATTTGGTGTAGACAATCCCTCTGACAATTAAACCCAACATGGTCTTAGGGGAAGCATTAACAAAAAATTATTCAACCCCCTGGATAACTAGTATGTCAGATATTGACATGAAGATATGTTGTAAAGAATGAATAAATAAAACTTATGCAAAAGGAACCAGAAGAAAAGTTGTAGGCATGATCATTTGTGGAGCAAGTTAGCATTTTTCAGTGCAATGAAGAAGGTTTTTATTAGCTTTTTGAATTCTACAAAATTTAATGTGAATTAAGGTAGCTCATTGATCTATAAAGTGGAGTTGTAAGATGTTTTGATCACTTGTACATTTGAAGAAAGTGGAGAGTGATTTGGAGCAATCTTGATGTGATTTGAAGAGTGAGTTGAGCAAACCCTAGTGTTGGTTCTCACGAAAGAAACGGGTATTTTACTCTTCTGTGTTGTTGTGGGTTTGTGTGAATCTTCTTTCTGAAATCATTAGAGCTTGGTTTGTGAAAAGATGGCAACCCCTATAGTTGTAAACATGTCAGAAATACCTAGACCTTCCTACAAGAAGTATTCCATGAAGGTGTTCAAAGATGACCCTTTGGGCGCCCTTTTATCGATTCCTCATAGTGTCATGCCCATTGAAGACACTAGAATGCACATTCATGTCAAGAATGAGGAGTATAATAATAGAATTGATAGATATGTGGCACAATGAGATCATCGAGGATGATTTATTGGTAAAAAATGAGTATGTAAATATTGTTGCAAAGAAGTTGGATCGGTGGAATCAATTTCCTAACTTTAGTTCCACTCTTGATGACAAGTATGTTAAACCTACTCTTAGCAGAATTCATGATAAGTTTTTGTGGATAAACACACCTCACCTAATAACCAAAGAAGTGATTAAGGTTTTTACTGGACTCTATGATACCAGACCTGTACTGGTGTTGAAGTTAATAAAAAAATGAAGTGGTGATGGAACTCATCGGAGCAACATTTGATAGAAGAGATCTTGCAAGAAAACCTATTACCAATCCTTCTATGAAGTATGCAACTATAATGATTGGACACAAGATATACTTCACAAATAGGGAAAACTCTATGTCTACTACAACTATATACAAAGGATATGACATGGCAACAAATGGAGCAGAATATGATCTATGTGAACTTCTTTGACAACAATTGTTTGAAAATATGAAGATGACAAGGGAGAATAAATATGCATTTAAGTTTGGTTCCCTGATTGTTTTTCTATTGTTCTACTTTCTTAGATGGCTTTGCGAAAGAGGTGATGCGGTAATTTGGGATACATCAATACTTTTTGAACTTCTAATTTTTGATTATTTTCACAGCTTGGGTGACCTAAAGAATCAAGACAATTCCTTGACAACATTCTCTGTTGTATTCAAAAGCAACATGAATGAATGAGAAAGGATCCCAAGGAAAATTGTTGAAAAGTACAAGGATGACATCATATTTCATGTCTCCTCAGATGAGTACATGATTGAAGCAATTAAACCCTAGACTGTCTGGATCCACTATTGGGTTATGAAGTTATAGAGGATGAAGCAGAAGGCTATGTATAAGTATTATTAAAAATCCCAAAAGATTCCAATGAACCAAGAGTGGGCACATATGAAGAAAAATCTATGGAAGTTCGCATGAAGCATAGGATTCCTATGATAAGAAATAATGAAGATCAAATGATTAGGAATGTTGGCTTCACTGATAAACAAATTGCAAAAGGAAGATCCAAGGGAGATCAAATGGCTAGAGAATCATCAAGATTGAGGAGATCCAAGAACACTACTCTTTCAAAACCAACCTATACTCGTGCATTAGTAAAGGTAGAGCTCAAAGCTCCTAGTAAAGGAAAAGGCCCAACTCCTTCTGTACCTTCTAAAAGATTAGGAAAAAGGAAAGAGACTCCTTCGGTGGCACCATCCAAGAGAGGTAAGAAGGAAAAGACAAGGGAGAAAAACATTAGTATCATTGAAGAGAAAGAAGAAGAGGAGGAAGACCCTACAACCAAATTGATAAGGAAGAAGAAAGGGAATGTTCCCTCTAATGAAGGTGCTTCATAGGAAGAAAGTGTTGGCACCAAGAGATATCTATATGTGTCATCCTATGAAGAATATGAAGAACATGGTTTTGGTATTCATGTGCACACCAAACCAGACATGAAAAAGGAAAAGATGTTAGAAGAGGCATCTCCAGACCAGGAAGAACGAAAGGCCTCATCGGTAAGACCTAGTTGCCATCTTAGAATAGAGGCATTAGTTAATAGCTTAGTGCATTTGGAAGATATGTTGTAGCCTACAACAAAAATTTATACTCAAGTAGGTAGAGAGGACATGAAAAAATTGATTTGAGCTATTATCCAATATGTTATTACTTTGGAAGTTAGTTGGGACTATGTTAAGTCCAATGTACCTGAGAAATTGTGGGATGCCTTGATGAAAAGAAGATTAGAGGCTATTGAGTTGGAAGAAAAGATAAGAAATGAGGCATTTGAGAAAATTGGATCTTCTTTGACCACAAATGATATGGAAAACTTGAAGAAGGTATGCTCAAAGATGTTTCAAATGAAGAAAAGGGTAAATACTCTGATGACAAAAGATAAAAGGAAAATAAAGAAAATAAAGAAAAAAACTACATAAGTCATCAGGGGTATGGCTGAGAAATATGGTATGTTTGGTGCACTCCCATCCGGTTCTACACCTAAATTAGGAGAAGAGGATTCTACAGAGGTAAAGGAAGATATCCTTTTGGAAACAGGTGTTACAAATGATCCTTTGAAGATAGAGAAACAAAATGAGGAAGAAGCTAAAGCAAAGAAGCTTGATGTTGTCCCTTCGAGACAAGCTGAAGGAGAAAAATATAAAGATGAAGGTGAGAGGAATGAAGAAAAAGATAAAGATGAAGGTGAAAGGAATGAAGAAGAAAGAGTAGAGGAAGAAGAAAGAGATGGGGAAACTTCCAGCAAGAATGAAGATCACAGGTAGGTTGTGGAATCAAAAAGGTCCTCTGAAGAATCCTCCTCCGGTGATGATGTATTAAAAGGATTGTTATCAAAGAAAATATGGTTCCAGTTGGTAATTCCTCTGAAACTCCTACAACTCCCCATGGTTCAAGGTAGTGTGGATTTGGACAAGATATCTCCCATTCAAAAATTGGTGTTAGGGGATGCATTGCATGCATCCAGAAGAAAAGAAATTTTGGTAACACACCAAAAGGGGAAAAAAATCATTGATGATACCCTCAAAGATTTGCAAGAATCCACCCTCGGTACACTTATTGATACATCTCTCACTCTGCTAGAAAAATTGAAACTTCTATTGGAATCCTTTAAGGAATATGCCTCTAGACTTGGTGAGAAGACTATGTAAGAGATTGAGGAGAAAATGGCAGAGAAAAGGCTTTTAGAACTTCATGATAAGTGTGCTCTGGCACACATCAATGTGGAAAATATTTTGGAAGTTGTGCAAGTTTGTGAGTCCAAAGAAAATACTATATTTGCTTACTACATAAAGTGGATGAATGCCACACAAAATATCAAAGATCTCATGGACTCCATTGAGTCCTAGTTGACAACTATTTCTAGTACATACAGTGCATCTAAAGACAAAGACATGTCAACTTGGAATGTTATCACTGCTCATAGAGATAAATTATTTATTCTATAGAAGCGGGAGGAAGACATCATTAGAAGATTTGGTCAGTTAGGTGACCTTGTGAGAATGGAATACACTCTGGTGGCCAATGCTTTGGAAAATGTAGAAAAACTAGAAAAGATCAATTTGACTCCATACACTCTGAATGATGCAAAAGAAAGCTTGATGGAATTAGAATCTCTAAATAGAATGCTGGTGTTTGCTAAGAAGAGTTGGGAGAATGGAAAGTCAGCATGGCAAGGTATTCTCAAGGAACTTCAAGGCTCACCTTCCTCTGGGTAATTCTTTTTCAATTTATACTTCTAAGGGGGAGTTAGGAAATTTTTTTCTTTGTAACATACAATTTTCTAGACCAACCTTATATATATATTCATATTTTTGGACCACTCTTTGTCCTAGATGTCAAAGGGGGAGAGAATGTCATGAAGAGAAAAGGGGAGAGTGTTGCTCATAGAAGGTTTGTGCATTCTTTTGGCACATGTTGCCATCAATGAAAAATGGGAGATTGTTGGAAGAATGAAGAACATCTCATTATGAAGCTTTTGTGTTGTCATTGATGTCACCATGTTATATGAGTTATAATTGCATCACCATATGTTCAATCTTGATCTGATATTCTGAACCGGTATGCAAAAACAATTATTATCCTCTGGTATTTTGGTCCGCAATCCTCTGCTAATGAATATCATAACTTGCAATTTTGGGAAATGGTCTTTGGATGCTAGAAGTTTGTATATTTATAATTTCATGTGCACAAGTTCTCATATGGAAAGTTGGCATCCCTCAGTTGTTGTATTTTGTTATTAGGTCTATCCTTGGCTGGCCTAATCAATAGTTGATGTTATAATGAATTAATTTTTTGTTGCAGATGTATTTGTGACCTATCTTAGGTCCATGTCGACATGTTGTATTGTACTACATGCTTGAATTATTTTTGGAAAAGTTTTGCACAAACTTGAAGCTGACAATTAATTGTTTTGGTGAATGAGGGTTGCATCTAATCAGGCCGACCTAATTGATGCTTGTGGATGAGTCAGATATATATTGAGAAGTTTTTGAGATTGACAGAGGTAGATAAGAATGCAAAGATGAATCAAGGTGAATACATATCTGCTGGTATGCAAGTTTATCAAAAGAAGTGTGTAAAGTTAGTTTATTGAGCATCAAAGGAACTTAATCAACACTTGTTGGGTGTAACTTTATTAGTTCATATTTTGGCTATAAGCCATTTCTACATTGTATCTTTGTAGGGAGTGAGCCTCCCATTTTTGGATAGTGAGTCAGGTGGCAGTGATCCACCCTTTATAATATTTTATAACCGGTTATATTATATTGTTAGCCAATTCTCACCATGGTTTTTTCCATTTTGGGTTTTCCACATAAAAATCATGCTATTCATGTGTTGTGAGCTTTTATGTTCTACAAATGCTCTTGCTCATTCTTACTATTATATGCATTAGAGTATTTGGATGGTGCATGTTCAATAAGTTTAAGAAGATATTGATTCACCCCCCCTCTCAGTATCTTGGGTGTTCAAAAAGAAGAAAGCTAGAGCTCGTGGTTAGAGAATCCCAATAGAAAAATGGGATTTCCTAGGTTCAATCCATGGAATTTGAAGATTGTAGATATTGAAGCATCAATTGAAAAGATCAAGAAAGTAATAGAGACCAGTAGTTGAGATTAAGGGGGAGTGTTGGAAATATAATCTCACCTACTCCAACTAAACCTGTCCTCTCAATGGTAGCCTCTGTATGAGCATTAGATTTCAATAAATCTTAGTATTAAAGACAAAGAGTGAAATCAGATCTATGCAAGGATTTGAATAGATTTGATATTAATTCCTCCAACCTGTTCACTATTCTATTAGCTATCTTCACACGTTTTGTGGGTGGTCTAAAATACAATATTTTATGATCTCAATATTTGTTTGTTTCTATATAATGGATGAATCTACATTTTGTTAAGTACTCACAGATGGAGTCCAGCTCCATAGAGCTATAAGGAATCAATATGTGAGTAGAGTTTTGTATGGAAGAGATGGCAAGGAAAGTGTGATGCTATTTCTCTAGTTGTCAATGATCAGTAGCTCTAAGAAGTATGTAATGGTGGTTGTGTTTATGAAAGAGTTGAAGCTTTGTAAGATGTATGTAGTGCCCCTTCGTGTTTGGCTCTTGCTTGAGGTATGATTAATTTTATTTGGGTTGTTTGAATTTAAAATGGGTTGATTAGGTTGTTTAATTAAATAAACGATGTTGTAAAGTGGGGGTATATGTTGTGTCTAGATAATTAAGCTATTAAATTATGGGATTAAATTATAACATGTTTATAGAATTAAATATGAAGATAATTATTGTTTAATGATTGAATTTAATTAATAAATTTAAAAGTGAGAAGATATTAAAAAAATAAATATTAAAATTAGTATTTAATTTTGAATGAGGATAAATGTTAAAGAGAAGGAAAAGTGAAGTAAAAGATAGAAATATTTCACATATAGAGCATGCATAACTTTGAACTGGGTTTTGTTTGGAAACATGTTGTTTTTATGAGTCTTTTGTTTGTCTTTTTGTTTTTTAAAAAAAAAAGCTTTCTGAGTTGTGAATAATTGTCTGTTGGAAGATTTTATGATAATTAATTTTAGTTTTTGGGAAAATTATTTTTTGTTTTTCACCAACAAGAACTTGTGGGAAGTTCTGTTGAATAAGTTTCATTATGGAAATGGGGGTTGAAGGGAAATAGAGAAATGGGGAAAAATAGTTTTGGGTGATTGTCTTCATTGGATGCTCGACTCTTCCTCCCGAAGATGGCCTAAAATGTGCTAGCTATGTGGGAAGATGAGGATCTTCTCTTGCATGAAACAAATTTGAAGAACTTGGGGAAAATTCATCTTATCCTTGGAATACATTTAGGGATTGTCGAGGACAAATGAGGTACGTCCGTTACAAATTGTGCTAATACATTTTGGCTCAATATTTATTTGATTAGCAATGGAAGTAGGTTGTATTTTGTATTCAATTTCATTTACCTGAGCTTGCATTCACCGAATGATATTTTCTACTGATATGATTGTTTTACATTTGATGGTTGTATGTGAGGTTGGGCATTTGATAATTCCATTTTCCCGTGTCACGTATTGAATACATTTGGTGAGATAATTTCTCCAATCTTTCTTATGGAATTCAATGGTTATCTTAGGTTCACTAGACTTGCTTAGTGTTGGTTTCCCTTTAAGCTTGGAATTTTTATTATTTGATGTTTTTTTTTTCTTGTTTAGAATTCATTTCCATTTCCACCGCATTCACTTGATACGGTGAGATGTGACACCTTATCATGGAATTGTTTTTTCTAGTTTTTGGTTATGCTAAAGCTGATAGGATTTCTCTCTTAGCAGTGTCCCCATTACCCTTATGTCCTTGTGCCATCAAATTCCTTTTTGTATTTGATAGTTAATACAATAATGTTGGAATTCTTAGATTTTTCTTGGAAGTTTCTTAAGCAGCTTAAAAGCTATGTTAGCGCGCCTTCACTCTTCTCTGCTTTGACCAAACTAGAGTCAGCCCTCTTTTTGCATTTTTCAGCGTGGGCACAAAGTTCAACCATATGCACCTAATGATCAACTATATATAAATCTAATAAGGGTTACTGATGTGTGAAGTGTGTTGCCTCATCCTCTTAACTTGTACATTTGCATGCACCTTGAATACAAGAAAAGTATACAGTGTTAGAATGTGCTCTAGGGTGCTCATAAATTCAATGGTTTTGAGAGCTTCCTTGCTAAATTTATTTTGTACATTGTGTAATGTCCCCTTGTTAGACTTATCCTAAAAATATTAAAGCACATGTTATGACATATAATTTATTTTACCAACACATCAATTTAGTAATGTAAATTACCTAGAAGATATGCATACATCATATATTATCACTAATGCACATAATTTCTTGTTCATGATTAGGTCATTTTTTATTGCACATTTTCAGAATAAGACAATTAAATGAATTATCATCTAAAACCATAAACTAGCATGATCAAATATGACTTCTTCTCCTAATTGGAATAGAACTTCACCTTGTCTCCTCTTTCCTAGCCTCATTGGATGGTGATTTACTATGCAAAGGGAACGTGAACGCATCTCAAAGTGGACTCCCTCAAGGTGTTCCACCCATCTTGGGACCGTCCATCAGTGGAGCGAATTACCAGCCTTTCCCTCCATAAATGCCCTATCCTTATTAAGTTCTAGCGAAAGGGAGTTTGAGCCTGAAGTCTATTCTTCAAGGTAAAGTCATAATAGCTCAATAAGAATGCACAATAATTTTTGTAAGCAACATTATTGGATGCTCATAAATATTATCCATTTATCTCTATATGTATATAATCACTTATACTATCTAATTCAATTTGAATAACTATATTCTATTAACTATAATCAGGAACCTTTATTATATTATCATAATCAACCCTATATTAAAACAGATTATGATCATTCCTATATTTGTGCACCATAGAGAAATTCCCCCTTGTCATTTTCATGGACTTTTAGGTCTTGTTTCATGGAGTTGGAACTATGTTTCTTTGATTTTATGTTGTATCATGGCTTGAACATGCTTATTTAGGTACTAAAACTCATTCACCACCCAAGGCGAATCAATCCCTTTGCACTTTTTAGACAATAGTTCTGTGCTTTTTTTGGCATTTTCTTGCATTTCTATTTTCTGTATTTGCATCTCTGTTATAGTTAGTAGATTTTCTGTTATTTGAATTTCAAATTCTTAGATTAGATTTCCTTTTCATCCACCCTTCCTTTGTGGTACTTGCATGAGTGTTTGGTGCCCCATTGATAATACTTTAGTGAGAAGAAATTCTAGACTCATGGCATCCCACGATAGCACTTTCATTGTGGACCTTGGGATCTCATGAGCTCCTACTCCTGGTATGGACAATGGTGCATTAGGCCTTGAAAATACAACATCCATGCCTTCACCTTTCCATCCTATGCATGTTGACAACAAAAAAAATGCCCTACTGCAAGAGGTCATTAATATTCATGAGGACTTTGCACATTTACAACAAGATTTGTCACTTGAAAACATTTCCGCCACTGCTATACCTACCCATCCTATCCTAGATGAAACCATGATTACACTTGAATTTGATATTGAACAAACCATCAAACCTTCTGAACAATCCCCTCTTGAAAATTCTCATCCATTGTTTAAATGACCAAGAGAAAATAAAATAACTCTTGTCCTACCTCCTCGTATCAAAAAAGTGTATAAACAAAAAGAAAAAGTGGTTGATCCATCCTCTTCGGTTTCTCCTACTCTTCCCCCTTCAGAAATGGAATAATTTATTATGAATCAATCCGCTCTTACATCTCAGCAACTCTAAAATATAATTAAACGAAACCATGGTGCTCAGGAACATTGACGTCACTATCATCTCCTTGTTCGTCAATATCGTATGGAAGACAATCAAGCAAATCAACCTCCACCCTTAACAAAAGTGATAGATGACCATCTTCCCTCTCCTAACTTACCACATGGTAGTTCAGCCCAACAATCACAACAAAACAAACCAATCCAACAACCAACACTCTTGATACATCCATCCTTATAAATCACCCTTCGTCCTCCTGTCATTATTAATCTTGACGATGACGATGATGATGCGCTGATTGATAAAATAGACAAAGAAGTACACAATGATTTGAACTCTTTATTTTCATCTACAATGAGTTTAAATGATAAATACTCTCCACCAAGAGAAGAACCTGGTATGAATCCTAGTTTGACACTTGCAATTATTCCTTTGGATAGTCATCCGCCCTCACGTTATACTGAACATTATTGGGAGGTGGATGACTTGTTAGATGGTTGAGTTGCATTTTCCTAGCTCACCTTTTATCTTTTTTTTTTTTCTTTGTCATGTGCGTATTGTGTTCCCCCATATCGTGTGTTTGATGTTTTCCCTCTTTGTCCACTTCTATTCATACCTTTATTCTTCTATTTGTCGTGCTTTGTTTTGTGTTTTTCCTTTTGGGGATGATGCAAAGTGTAGAGACACCCTATGTCTCTTCCATGTTGACCGAAATAGTTCTTGTCTTTTTCATTTTTGTTTTGTGTTTTCCTTTTGGGGGATGACACAAAGCGTAGAGACACCCTATGTCTCTTCCATGTTGACCCAAATGGTTCTTGCCTTTTTCATTTTCATTTTTTGTTTTCCTTTTGGGGATGATGCAAAGTGTAGAAACACACTATGTCTCTTCCATGTTGACCCAAATAGTTCTTGTCTTTTTCAATTTTATTTTGTGTTTTCCTTTTGGGGATGATGCAAAGTGTAGAGATGCCCTATGTCTCTTCCATGTTGACCCAAATGGTCCTTTTTCCTTTTTTTCCTTTGTCTTTTCTTGTGTTTTTCCTTTTGGGGATGAAACAAGCCATTGAGATCACAATGTCTCCTTCATGTTGAACCAAAAGTCTTTTCATTTTCCTTCACCTTTTTTGTTTTCGTTTCGCTTGTGTTTTCCTTTTGGGGATGATGCAAGGCATCGAGACTGCAATGTCTCTTCCATGTTGACTCAAAATGGACTTTGTTTTTCCTTTTCTTTCACTCTCTTTGTGCCATTCTTCCAGTTCTATGTGTATTTGGGGAATGATGATAGTTCCACGCTCTTTCATAAAAACATTGCAGAAATGAGCATACTGACCCCAAATCCATATATACCTTATGTGTTTGGTATACTTTCTTTTCTGAGGGGAAAATACCTTTCTTTGTTTTTCATTTCTCCTCGACATGATGCAACCTAGCTTCAAAACATATGACTTGGCATAGAGCTTTCCAAGTTGGCTCTCATGTCTTGTTTTCTTTTTGCATTTTATTTTCTTCTCTACTTTCAAGTAATTTCTCATAGAACAATGTGTAGCAATTCTGTTAAAGTGGGGGGAATACATTACCATTATTTCATTGTGCATTCATGCTTCTTAGTGTAGCCTTGTTGTTTACGTGATGTGTTTATCACTTTGTGGATGGCATTGGGTTTGATGTCCTTCATAAGTGTGATCTTTCTAAGCATATTGCATTCCTCCTGACAATAGTTTAATGGCTTGTTACATTACCAATCCTAATTTGAGTGTATGCAACACCAACTTTAAAGGAATGTAACAGTTTATTTCTAATGTAATGTCCTTGGTGAACAACTCATTAACACTGTTTCATCCATACAACACCAACTTTCCAACATTGGTCAAGGTCAAACCGCTCCACCCACATATCTTGTCCATAACAACCCCTTATCATTAGATCTATGTTTTAGTTTGAATAAAACATAGATCTGAATTAGCATACACATGACTATTAACTATTTTTCTCCCTTCCTCTTTTATTTACTTCTCATTGCATACCATTCCCTTGTAGATTTGTTTGTAGTTCTATTTTACTGAAATGATATTACTACCTTCATTTCTTCCATGATATCATTTAAATTCGTCATATATTTACTAAACATTAATATCTAGATTCACGATGTACTTACCAGACTCATTATTTAAATTTATAAAGTATTCTCTTAATACTTACCTACAGATTCCTCTTTACTTCTAGCGAGCCAATGAACCTTGGTGATCATATTTTCAACGAATATATTTTATTAGATGATTCTTTATTTTTCTTCTTGCTGAATGCTCCATAGATATTCCCTGAATCTACAAATCTGTAGATGTTGAAACTGATGTATCCTTTTTCTCCATCTCACCCTTAATCCTATTGTTCATTCATTATTTTTTGATTATAATCCACTCCTTGTATTCTATACTTCTTCCCATACTTGATCCCTTATGCTTCTTATCTTATTTATATGCTACTTCATGAAAGGAAACACCCTTTCACCCCATTGCTTAGATAAGGGATGCAACCCTTCATTTACTAATCCCCAACTCATTAACTTATGAGAGTATTTTTATATTTATGCTTTTATCATTGTAATTAATTGAAATAAATGGTTAATAATATCAGATAGTTATGGAAGACTTGATACTTCGCGCCTTCCATAATATAAGCTTTGATTCGGTCCCCTATGTAAAGATGAAATGAATGCTTGGACTGCCTACCAATGCCTATGCCATTCAAATAACGAGAAACAACACTATTTGGTGTTAACGACTTAACTCATGTTGTGCATCATCTCCTTCTCCATCCTTCCTATTTAGAAATTTCATTAACAAATAGATAGTAATTTATTAAATTTGTGCTAGACTTAGTGAAATGAGAATCCCCACCTTTGCGCTTGGTTTTAGAAACAATACCCATAGTGACTTCTTTTATTTATGATAAATATTACATATTAGATATTATGCGTTTCTTATTTATATATTTGTTTATATCTATATATTTAATATTCATAATGATTATAACTAGAATATTGTCTTTGGACAACTATAATTATATCGATGTTTAACATTCTATTCTATCTTTAATGTTGATTTAAATATTTGATATTTAATATTAAGGCATAAATATTAATTTGTCAATATTTTATTATTTTAATAATTGTTTAATAGTATCAATTGTTTGTATTATTCAATACTTGTATTTCATTATAATATTTCCCAAAGATAATCATAATAGTATTTAAGTGACTAATATTGATATTCACTTCATTTTATTTATTTATTAGCATTTCCATATTTTGTGTTTGGGTGTTATATTTTTGGGGAACATGACAGTCCTCCCTGCCCAAGATTGCTTGTCCCCAAGCAATCACAATTCCGTACATATTTTTTCTTCAATAGTTACAACTTCTCAACTCAAGAAGCATTTTGACAACAATATTTAACTAATCTTTTAAGCATAAGACACCATGGAGGAACCTTATTTGAAGAGACATCAGGAATGGAGATAACACAAGGAAATACTTTAACAAAACATACACATAAAGAAACATAGTATATTCCAAAACACATGTGGGTTACAAAGTATACCCATAATCACACATAAGTCACAAAATGTGAATGCATGCAAGTCACAAAACATACACATGAATACAAGTAAGACATTAGAATACCAGTCACAGAGTATACACATGATCATACATAAGTCTCAAGGTACACAAAAAGTCATTTTAGGCACTTGGATATATTTGAATATGCCTAGATCACACGGTATACACTTGAATGCATTTGAATACATAAGTACACCTGAATACACTTAGGGTATGAATCATAGTCATATAATATACTTAATAATGTACACATAAGACATGAAGCAATCACTCAAGGCAATGATCATACACTTGAATGCAAAAAGGAAAGTGCTACACACACATCTATACGCTACACATGAGACATAGATCAAACACCGACATACATGAAAAGAGTATTCACGGAGTAAACATGTTGAGAGAATTTAAAACATATTAATATATAGAAGAAGTGAAGCATACCATAAACTCATGAAAAATTTGCAAGGCATCTTGTTGTAAGCAGTAGTACACGACTTCGTGAAGCATGCATCATTCGTATGAGAAAAGATGATGGCTCATAAGTCATAGAAATACATGTGAGAAATTGTAATATATGTTGGTAAGGTCATAGAAGAGTACACATGAGATAAGTAGATCATAACACCAAGCACATACTGACATTCAAACATGAGGACACATGAAGCATGAAATATTCGTATTAGCACACCTAAATATATATACAGTCATACACTTATACAAGGAAAGAATCATACATGTACAAGCATTTGCATGGATCACATATGTTGAATACACGTCAAATATCGAGAAAATATTTCAACAAAATACAATAGGTATGCATATAATCACTCATGGTGCATACATATCATACTTGGAGCAAATGGTCATACATGAAATAGTTACAAGGTAGGCATATAAAATACTTTTAAGCCACAATCACTTCAAAAATGAAGCTAGTAACATGTTGCAAGATACATAAGTCACATTATGAAGCCTATTCAAGGTATTAAGAAGGCGCTCATATATCAAGTATGGATTAACCACACACAAAGCTTTCATGAAAAAATCATGCTGAAGGAACATCAAATATAATTACTCACAAGCTATGATACATACACTTAGGAATTTACAAGCAAGGCACATTAATACGCTTAGGGTGTGCAAATACACTCGAAGAGGTATACATGTTCAATCGGGAGTATACACTCAAGAAATAGAACATACAGAACAAAAATATACACATGTAGTAAACACGCTAAAGCACATCAAGTATAGAGCAAGTATGTAAAACATGTGGCACACTCATAAGATAAGAATCATGCCTTTGAACACACATAAGCCGCACATGCCATGAAAAATACATAGAGCATACACCGACTTGAATAAGTAATTGCATATAGGGATTTACACACATAGAGCGAGAACCATTTAGTCATTGCACAAGACATGAATATGTAGAGCATTCACGTACACTCAATTTTATTTCTATGCATGGAATAGAAGCATATTATGCATTCAATACACAATATGAAGCATTCATTGGAATATACATAAAGCACAAAATGATCACGCATGTAGAGAATATGTATAAGAATGCTTGTAGATACACTTCAAAAAATAAATATAAGAAAAAGTATACATTTATGAATAGAGTAGTTATATATTAGAGTTCACCAGTTATGCTAAAGCTGACCGGATTTCTCTCTTAGCAGCATCCCTGTTATCCCTGCATCCTTGTGCCAATGACTTCCTTTCTATATTTTATAGTTAATACAATTGTATACACCTAAAAATGGTTAGGAGAATATAATTAATTAAATATGATTTATTTGATTAATTACCCTTAAATTCATCTACTTAATAAATAAATAGAAATATTTATTTATATAGTTCACTTTTAATTCTTCTATTTTTATCATATTATTTCTTCTTAATTAAATAAACAAATTTAAATACTTTTTTATTTATTTAATTATTATCATTATTATTTCTTCTATATTTATTCATTTATTCTATCTTAATCACATCACTTTATCTAAATTAAATAAACAAGTTTAAATACTTTGTTGTTTAATTATCATATCTCTTCTATATTTATTTAATAAACAAATTTCTAAAGTTTGTTTTATTAAATTAATTATTCTCTTTTGCTAATTTGAATAAATCAAAATATTCAAATAAAGGCAATTTCCTCTATTCACTCACCGATAAAATTAGATATTTTATATCTAAATAATTCAACTGGCATTCATGGGAAAGCTGTGGAGACAAATTGGAAATCAATTTGTCGATCTCCTCCCTCTGATTCTTCCTATCCTTTGGCAAGATGTTTTTCTAGGAAGAAACAATCCCCATGATCAGTTCAAACTTCTTCATTTCTCACCATTTAATCCTCTAGATCAAATCCTAACCTTTGCCTTGCTACCACATCACATGTTGTTGCTGTGAATCTATAAATACAACCTTCATTCTATAGGAAATGGATCCCAATTATGTTTAATCTTACTCTACAGAAATAGAAATCAAGCATTCAAGCATTTAGTAATAATCATTTAGCAAATAACATCAGTAGAATAAAAATCATGGCATTCCATTTAGATTCATCATAGTTTATGGTAGCTTCATTTAGTTGTTTTATGTCATTTGTATTAGAAACATTTCATCATTGCACTTAGAAATAGAATCATACAAATTTAGCATCATAATCATAATCATTCCATTCTTTAGATTGGTATTTAACAATCACAGTGCTTACCAAATTTGAGAGCCCTTTGTGATTTAATAAATCTTTGGAGATAGGAAACAATGAGATGCTTTCAAGAGTTTTCCTATTTTTAACTAGTTTAAATGCTGTTAAATCTTCATATAATGTTTCATTAAGAAGTTTTTATAGTTATTTTACTCTTTACTTATTCCATACTTACATTTTGGCGCCCACCATGGGGTCGTAACCCCATGTTTTAACAATTTTTCTGAAAAGTGTTCATAGAGGTTTCTAGCATGTTTCTTTTAGTGTGACCGAGATATTTTGCAGCGCTTCCATAAAAAAAATTAGTGCTTCTGACAACTATTTTAGCGCTTCCATAAAAAACTATAGCACTTCTGAAGACTGTTTTAGCACATCAACCAAAAGCTCCCAACACAATTGACTGTCCTATGTTCAACTCTGTTTTAGCGCATTTGACAAATTCTACAGCACTTCTGACAAATTCTACAACACTCCCAATAATTTTTGTAGTGCATCTAATGAACTAAGTGGCACTTATGACCTCTATTATAGCGCATCTGTAATTTGTTGTCTGGATCCGATACGACTGCGACTAGTAATTTCATTAATGCATTTGGACTAAAATGAACCAATCCTAGGGTATTCATTTGGATTAAAATATATCAATCCTAGGGTAGTCATCATACATTTTATATCTCAATTAAAATTAACATCATATCTTTTGTGAAGCAATATCTTTAGATAGAGTAGCAAATTATTATTTGGGATTTAAAACTAAACATTTGATTACTGTGATTGTGTGGTGATAGGCCTATGCTCTCCCCCTTAATTGGGTGATCAAAATGCTAGAATCATATTTTAATTTCATGCACTTTATGCTTTGTTAAATCCTTTAGAAGGCCTGTCGTAGTGGGAAAAAGTATTCAACCTACAAGAATGACCTGAGTGGGAACAAACCAAAGCAAGGTTTTCCAACCCACTATAAAATAAAAGTGAATATGGGGAAAGCCACATTTATCAAAAGTGTGCAAGATAACCATCCCCAAAATATTTGTTCTAAATATTGTGAGGTCTCTTGAGGGAGTTTATCATTTTCCGCTCCAAACGAAAACCCTATCTACGAACTATAGTGTACAATCCAACTTGTTAGTTTCCAAAAATTGTAATACTCAATGGTGCAAGGGGAGGGAAGAATCTTCCCCCAAGACACTCACCATATAACTACCAAGGATCGTTTGCTAAAGGGATCAAGAAATCTAACTTTGAGTATGCGCCTGGAAAAGAAAAAAACACAGGCGCCCTCTAGGGGGTGACACGACTATGTGAGTCAATGCAATTTTAAGATGTGGGTTGTTTGAGTATAACAATGACCTTTTTGACCTTAAGAGTGAGTATGCTTGAAGTGTATTCTTTGTCGAAAACCTGTGGAAATCAAGAAGGATCATGTTTGATTCTTGAACATACACTTATTGTTTAGATTCTAGGACTTAAAAATAACTATTTTAAAATTGCTTGTTGTGTTTTCAAAACATTAATTTAGATAAAGATCATCCTAAAAAACACAAAAAAAAGTTTGACAAGTCAACCTATGAAAATTTATGATTGAGGATTGGAAATCAACAACATTTGTGAAGAAATCCCTTGCAAAAAGATTTAGGAAACTGAAGAAGCAATTTAGTTACAAGAAACCTTTAAAAAGGAGATGCTTCTTCTATCAAAGTAGAAAAATATTGCTTGAGCATCAAAATTTTATCCATAGGTATCACGACTTTGCTAGAGGATATATTGATGATTTTTCCTTAGAGCCTTTATGTTCATAAGCTTATTTTCAACGAAGAGCTCTTTCACAAAAAACATAATCATAGTCGACCCATTCGTCAGTCTTTTATCCCACAACCAACAATACAATATTCCAATAGGCCAGATCAATTCTTACAATAGAGGAAAAACTTGGAAACATTAGGTTTATCATAAAAATCATAGATTTACTAGCAAAAATATCCCATCAAAATACCCAAAAATATAGAAAATTACACTTGAAAAAATTAGTCCCTTTACGGAGAAGAAAATCAGACAACATTGTAGAGTCCCAAAATAGCACTTACACAGTTTGTTTTAGTGCATCCGCGCTATCTTTTAGCACATCCATAGTTCAAAATAGCGCATCTAAGAAATGTTATAGCTCATCTGCCGACTGTAATAAAAAGCTTGCTAGTGTGAGAAATTACCAGTAGTTTAGCACATCCATAGTCTGTTTTAGCACATCTACCTTGTTTGAAAACACTATTATCATATCTTTTAGCACATCCATAGTCTATTTTAATGCTTTTTCCCTCTGTAATAGAACATCCACAAAACAAGAAAAATGAGAGCTATTGGAAACATCTGTCAGATTGTTGACATAAAAAAATTAGGTTTTTATCAGGACAAACATTTTCACAGTCCAACCAGTGTCTTAAACCTAAAACAAATAGGATATTACAAGTCAAAATTCTTTTCAAGCTAAACCCAGATCTTGCAAATTTTAAAGTGTCCAATTATCAAAACACAAATCTTGGTTATTAGGTTGAGTTTCGTCATCAAGATTTTGTCATCCTACAATCATGAAACAAAACAATAATAAGATTTTTAACTTGGTCTCATCAATAAAATATATCATTCTATTTGACTTTGTTAAAATCCAATTGACACTTATCCAAACACAAAAGATCAATGTTTAGTGAAAAAAAAACACTTGTGTGCCAATTTTGACAAGGTTACAAAGATATAAACTTAGAGAAAAGGAAATTGAAACACCAAACATCATGAATAAAGAAAATACCTTTCACAAATTCCACCAAAATGATACCAATGAAATAACCCAAGAGGATGTCCAAACTGCACAACAAGATCCTAATTTTCACAAATTCATGAAAAAAGTTTTGGAACAGGGTAATCCCACAATATTTTTGGCCAAACTGGACACTGAAATTATTATTTTTAATTAAATCTTCACTTTCGGGCACCTATAGTGGCTAAACCATGAGGAATTTTAAGATGATGCAAACTAGAGTTTCATGAAATTTTGTCTCTAAATTCTAAATATATTTTTTTCAAAATTTTTGGAATCAAATTTCACTTCTTTTTCCATCTCCCTCGAAAACTAGTTTCTTTCAAAAAACAACATTTATAAAAAGTGATGCTCACCGTATAACATATAACTTTTTTCCATAAATGATAAAATTATAATTCTTTCAAAATTAGATTTGTAACTCCAATATCTAGTGCTTCCACTTGGTTAGATAGTTTTTTATTGAATATTTTTCCTTTAATCAAGTTTTGAAGTCAAACTAATTACAATTCAGACATAGCGTGACTGTATAACGTGTAACTTTCTTTGTATGTATCAAAATTAAAATTTTCTTTTTTTGTTGGATCAAGTACTTCAATATCTAGTGCACTAATATTTTTCTATTTTTTGTTTGATAATATACTATTTTTCCACTTGTGCAAAAGAGAGAGTTTGATTTTTGGTGAAAAACCTACATTCTTAAGAAATAAAAATTAAATATAATAATAAAATTAAATTTATTTAAAATTATACTTTTTGAGAAACTTATAATAAGGACTACATACTTACAAAAAATAAATTTTAAATTAATTCATTTGATCCTCCAAGAGGTAAATCAAAAGTGATTTTTTATCAGCATTTTGATAGGTGTAAAGGAGACTTCATTATCGGTATGGTTTAAAACTAGCGGGGTTCTATCCAAGGGGGTTTGATCTAAGGTAGTTTGATCAAAATCTCTTCAATTGGAATGATTTAAATGGAACTTTTTAAGGCTTAAATCATTATATTTTCTAAAAATATGCAATTTTAGCAAAAATTAGAATCTCCAAGAAATTGTAAACTAGCTTTGTGGGATCACCCAACAAGATATGGAAAAATACATCTTGATGCTAGTTGAATTAGGTGCAAAAATTCCAAAAGATTTTGACATTAATTGATTAAAAGAAACACCTAGAGCAGTTGAAACTGAACCACACAACACACAAAACATAGATCAAATGGTGGCCCTAACATGTCAAATGCAAAACTTTCAACAACAACTTCAAGACATACAAAAAGGAACCACAAAGAGGTAATCATTACAGGACATTTGTCCTTATCCTTTTCATCCAAGTGTGGACATGATACCATTTCCTAGACATTGTGAATTCCCCAAATATGACAAGTACAATGGAAAAACAGATCTAATTGAGTATGTGAGGGATTTCAAAACAATGAGTTTAGAGTTTGCACAAGAGGATACTTACCTAATGAGGTTATTTCCAAGGAGCTTAGGAGGTCACTGTATGGAATGTTTCTCTAAATTACAACAAGGGATTTGATCCTTTGAAGAACTAGTCAACAAATTTATCTTGAACAATTCTCCTTTAATATCCAACATGAAGTGAGCATAAAAGATCTTTACAACATGAAACAAAATAAGGGTGAGACATTCCTATCATTTCTACAGTGTTGGTGAAAGTTGTTTCCTAGATATCCTTGTTCTATACCTAAATTTTGGAAAAAAATTAGAAATACAAGAAACAATGATGCTACAACTGACACACAAAATGTGAAACCAGTATTCAATTTGACGGCAACAACTGCAAAGAATAATCAAAATGATAACTAGAACATAAATCAAGGTACCACTCAAAACACCAATCCAAACAATGGAGAATCTTGACCACCATCATATCGAAGGCAATCCAATTGACAAAGATTTGCACCATTGGGACAAACACTGGAATCAACAATGAGAGAAGTTATTGCAAATATACTTATTACACTACCAGAAGTGAGAAATTGGGAGCCAAAAGTAAAACCATCTTGGTGGAATGATGCTGAATATTGTAACTTTCATAAAAATAAAGGACATAAAATGAATGATTGTATGCAAATAAAGCATTTGATACAAGGTTTTATTGCCAACAAGAAATTATTTGTTGAAGAACATCAAAAAAACAATGATCACAATGCATTTACAAATTCTTTACCAAATTATGAAAAGGGAGAATGTTCTTCAAATAGTAAAGGAAAAAGTGTAAACTACATTTATGACAACACCATTCATTGAATTTCTGAGGTTGAGAAAAATAATGATCAAACAGGTAACATTAGCATCAATGACATCGTATCCCTGAATGTGATCCCAAACATAAACACATCCAACGACCAAATCAATGTCGTAACAATTAGGGAAATACAAGACTATCAACCAGTCAATGTAATGATGAGGGGGAAATCCAAAGTGATACTAAAAGGAGTTGCACCTAAAACCATTACTCCCCCTTCAAATCAATATAGCATAGTCGATCAACTACAAAAGATACCAACATAGATATCCATACTAGAACTCCTTAAAATTTCACCATCACATAAGGAAGTTTTAGAATAGGCTCTAGTGGCCATCACGGTACCCAATAATCTAGATGTATGTCAATTTCAAGCTATGGTGGGACATTTGACCATGCCTCATTGTCTGTCATTCTCAAAAAAAGATGACGTGTCACTTAACCATCCACACAATGTGGCCCTTCATATAGAAGTTTTAATCCATAAAAACCATGTCAAACGTGTCTCAATAGATGGTGGAGCTGGATTAAACATTTGTACTTTAAAAATAATTCATGCACTAGGTTATTCAGATAATGCTATGGATGCCAGAAGGAAGATCACAATAAAATCCTATGATGAAGAAGAGAGATCTTCCAAGGGGTTGATTGTGTTACCGATTCAAGTGGGACCAATTGTCAAGAATATAGTTTTCCAAGATTTAGAAAAGGAGCTAACATATAATATACTCTTGGGACATCCTTGGATTCACGAAATGTAGGTAGTACCTTCAACCTATTATCAATGTTTAAAATTTTTGGTCAATGGACAAAAAATCACTAAATATTCAGCTGACTACAATAATCCCTAGACTTGTAACATGCTTAAAGGAACTCAAGACACTTTGGTGCCCCATAATATAGAAGCAAACACTTCTAGTTCATCTAGTGGTGAAAAACAACTAAATTTTATATCCAAATGGGTTGAGAAAAAGGACCAGTCATAGGAAATAACTGTTTCTGACCCCACTTCATCAAACAATGAAGATCCACTGAATAATCTATCACAACAATTCAAAGACAAGATCCAGTTAAAAGACAAGGGCTTGGGAGAATATTCCATGAGAAATCTTTATGTCTTTCACAATTGCTGCGATCTCCAAAATCATATGGACATCCCTCAACAAAAAAACAAGAAACATCACAACCTACCATTGTTTTGGATGAAATGTTTGTAAAATAAGGTACTCTAGAAGACAAATCAGAAGACAAGGCCATTCTCAATTGGCTCTACAAAGATGAAGAAGCATCAACATCAACAAATACCAGTATAAAGAAAAATCAATATGGAAAAGGAAAAACAATATTAGAGAAAATGGGCTATCAAGTTTAAGGACCTATTGGAAAAATAAAAGATGGCATTATAGAACCCATTCAACCTCTCACACTTCATCCCAAAGACAAAACATGATTAGGATATATAGGGGAAGCAAAGAAAGAAATAACTTAGAAAGTTGTTGAAAGGATTCTTCAAATGAGGGATGGTTCTAAAAAAGATTCTAATGAGTATGAGTGGGATTATTTATCAGAAATATCATACAAGGACATACATGTTGATGTTATAAAAGAGTATGCACCCACACGTGAGGAGGGACAAAGTTCAGGGACTAGACCCCTTGTATTTGGATCACAAAATATCGATGACTCAAGTGAGGATGAAAAAACCTCGAGTGAAATAGATGACTTGAAGGAGAGTAATATCATAGACCTTAACATCACCACTAACAACTTTGACAACATGGCTATTGGAACCCTCACTGCTATTGATTTTACCCAATCCGAGGACTTTTTACCCTTAATACATCCTAAACTTATTGACTAGGAACCAACTAAACCTATTGATATATCAGTCTTTACAAATGATGATGCCATCATAAATTTTCTTTGTAGTGAAACACCTGAAACAAGTTCTACTCATAAAGCTCATAACAATACTTCAAATCAAGAGGGTGCCAAATCTTCCAGTAGCAAAATTGAACATAAGAATAATGGATCTAATGGTGAAAACCATTCAATGGAAACATTAGATCTCAAAAAAGTTAAAAAAAAGAATGCATCTAACAGTGAAAACCTCTCTAAGGCACTGAAAGATGGGGGATTTGACACCCTTCTAGAGCACTATCATGAAAGTTCATCAGTATTGGTGGAGCCTACCCAATCTCTCAATCTTGGCACAACAGAAAAGTAAAAAATCCTACATCTGGCAACATCTATGACAACACAAGAGAAGCCCAAATTCACGAAATTCTTTGAAGAGAGACATATCAACTTTTCTTGGTCTTACTCGGATATGCTAGGGCTAGATCTAGATCTTCCGATGCATCATCTATCTCTACCATCTAGAATCAAAATAGTAAAGAAAAAACTAAGGAAAATGCATCCCCACATCACATTGATGGTAAAAGATGAGCTGAAAAAGTTGTTAGATGTAGGATTCATCAGGTCCATCGATTATGCTGAGTGGATTTCAAATATTGCACCTGTATCGAAAC
Source organism: Sequoia sempervirens (assembly GCA_007258455.2). Taxonomy (NCBI): domain Eukaryota; kingdom Viridiplantae; phylum Streptophyta; class Pinopsida; order Cupressales; family Cupressaceae; genus Sequoia; species Sequoia sempervirens. The sequence continues at coordinate 191,716 of VDFB02338855.1, read as the reverse complement.
TAGATTATAGTATCAAAATATACACAAATTTCAGAGATCTAAATAAGGTGTTTCCAAAGGATGATTTTCCTTTACCAAACATTGACATTTTAGTCGATTTAATAGCAGGACATGCCATGTTGTCACTAATGGATGGCTTCTCAGGGTATAACCAAATCAAGATAGCACCCAAAGATTAGGAGAAAGAAACATTCACCTATCCATGCGACACATTCTATTGGAATGTCATGCCCTTTGGGTTGAAAAATGCAGGTGCAACATATCAACGTGCAATGACCACTATTTTCCATGACATGATCCATAGTTTTATGGAAGATTACGTGGATGATATATTAGAAAAATCATATACTAAATAAGGACATCTGGAGATCCTAGGACAAATATTTACTAGACTAGAGAAGTTCAATGTCAGATTAAATCCAAAAAAGTGTGTGTTTGGGGTTACATCGGCAAAGCTCCTCAGATACATTGTTTCAGAAAAAGGTATCGAAGTAGATCCAGCTAAGGTCAAAGAAATAATGGAAATACCACCACCAAAGTATATTGGTCAACTACGATCTCTACAAGGTAGGCTACAATCAATGAGGAGATTTATCTCCCAATTAGCAGATAAAATTCATCTATTCAATGATCCACTACATAAGAATGTCTCTTTAAAGTGGGATCAAGAATGTGAAATAAATTTCAATCAAATCAAACAATATATGATGTCGCCTCCCATACTTATGCCACCTACAGAAGAGAGACCATTGTTACTATACATTGCAACAACAAAAAATTCTTTAGGAGCTCTATTAACATAGGAAGATCTTGAGGTAAGGGAACAAGTTGTCTTTTATATTAGTAGGGATCTAAACAATTATGAAATAAATTACATATTCATTGAGAAAGCTTGTTTGGTGGTGGTATTTTCTACCCAAAAATTATGACATTACATGTTGACCCACATAGTCAGACTCATAGCAAAGATTGACCCATTAAAATATCTACTCAGGAAGGCTGCTCTAACAGGGAGACTCACAAAGTGGGTCATGATCTTAAGTGAATTTGACATCTAGTATGTATACTAGAGAGCCATCAAGGGTTAGGTGATAGCTGATCAATTAGCTGAAGCTCCGTTATCAGATAATCATCCAATGAGCATGGAATTTCCTAATGCAAACATTCTTAAAGTAACAACACAACAATGGAGGCTTTATTTTGATGGATCATACATAAAATGTGGGTCTGGAGCTGGAATTCTATTTGTTACACCTCAAGGACACACAATCCCAAGGTCCTATAGACTCATGTTTCCATGCTTCAATAATGTAGCTTAGTATGAGGTGTTAACTATTGGCATCAAAGTGGCAACTGAATGGAAAATCACAGAAATACAAGTGTATGGGGACTCACAACTATTCATCTATCAGGTAAATGACGAGTATAAGAAAAAACATGAAAAATTCATGCCTTATAAGAAAATGATAGATGATCTCAAAAATTACTTTGTGGATATCAAGTTTGAACAAATTCCAAGGGAAAAAAATAAAGTTGTGGATGCTATGGAAAAAATTGCTTCTCTCTTGCAGTTACCAAAAAAATGAGGTCGTTATGAGTTTATGGTAGAACAAGTGTCTAATCCTGCTTATGATAATCCAAATTCTCAAAACATATTCCAATTAGTTGACACTGAATCCTCACTCTATGGAAAGATCTATACCTACCTTAAGGACAATATCCTTCCTCCACATCTTTCTAGAAACCAAAAATGTAATTTCATTCGCCAATCCGCACGACATACCTTAATCGCTAACGTACTTTACCATCGAGGTATAGATGGTACTCTTCTTCGGTGTCTAGAACATAACAAGTCTGAGAAAACTTTACATGAGGTTCATGAAGGTATTTGTGGAACTCATTCAAGTGAACTAACCCTAGAAAAGAAACTCCTCCGTTTGGGATAGTACTGGCCAAATATGGAGAGGGAGTCTTATCAGTTTGTTAAGAAATGTTAGAAATTTCAAATCCATGGTAACTTAATCCATGCACTGGTGAAAGAATTACATCCATTTACTTCAACATGGCCCTTTTGTCAATGGGGACTAGACCTGGTAGGGAAGATTAATTTGTCTTCATCCAATGGACACAAATTCATAATCACAACAACTTAATACTTTACAAAATGGATAGAAGCTTTTCCCTTAATAACAATCACTCAAAAGAAGATCTCATCTTTCATTATGAACTATCTCATATGTAGATATGGAATTCCTCAATCCATATTCGCAGAAAATGGTTTACCTTTTAAAAAAAAAGTTGTGCAGGAACTATGTGAGAAGTTTCATATGCAAAATCATTTTTCAACACTGTACTACCCTCAAGGAAATGGCCAACCAGAGGCCTCAAATAAGACAATCCTAAAAATTCTAAGGAAAACGGTTAATGATGTTGGACGTGATTGGCATGTTCAATTAAATCCCGCTCTTTGGGCATATAGGACGAGCATCAAAATACCTACAGAAGCTACACCATATGCATTGGTATATGGATCAGAGGTCATCCTACCCATTGAGGTTGAGATTCCATCACTATGTGTCTCATTGAAGGGTATAATATTAGATAAGGATTATAGGGTCTCGAGACTTCAAGAGCTATAACTATTGGATGAATGTCGTCAACAAGCTGTGAATAATTTGATGACATACCAACAATGAATGTATAGAAGCTACAATCACAGGGTAAAGCCTAGAGTCTTTTAGGTTGATGACTTGGTTCTAAAGGAAAACCCTAGAAATCAACAGAACCGAGAAAAGAAATGGAAGTTTGAACCTAACTAGCTAGGTCCCTTTGTCATCATATCAGTTTATGGATATGGGGCCTATCAACTATCTACACCTGAAGGGGATCTGTTCGATGAATCTATCAACAGTATCCATTTCAGGAAGTTCTACACCTGAATCACCTAGTGCACGGTTCAAGTTCTGGAAAATGGTCACCTTGATGAAAACTTGGCAAACAAGCATCTTGGTGATAGGAAAAATAAAAAAAATACAAAAGAGAAAAATACAAAAAAATAAAAAAGATTGAAAAAGTGCAATAAAAACATGTGAATACCTAGAAACAGACGCTACTTGTGATTTAAACCAACAATTCCATCTATTAGAGGCATGTCATGGTCATTCATTTTTCACCATCATTTTCTATCCATTATCATTTCATTGCAGAGTGGTCATGTCTCACCCTAGCTTGGGGGAAAAATCCTAACCTCACTGGGGGAAATCAACTTCGAGCTAAGTAATCAAATGGAAAAACAATAGTATGAAAATTTCAACACAACATTGGACATCAATCACCATCGAAAACACATCAAACTTCCATATCATATCAAAATCCAAAAACAAGTCAAAAATAAGTCAAAAAGTAAAAAAAAAAGTCGTCTAGTCGAGCTACGTGGTCTTTGTGTGCATAACATGGGCAAGGCTAATCCTTGATCAGCCCCTGAGGCCCCTAGGATAGGTCTTTAGGTTAAGTTTTTGGTCAAAATCTCAAAAAATCCCAAGACCATCGGAAAACAAAAATCAAAATCACATCAAAATGGATGATCTAATCTAAATAATGGTTGAAATTCTTTAAGAAAAGGTTGGATAGTTGTACTTTGATCTTTGTTATCATTACTTTGGAGCAACTCGATGATGTATTGAACTAGAGAAGCTAGGAAGGAGAATGGTATTTTTCTTTATATGTTGTTTGTGAGTTAATCATTATTATTATGTGAATTGTCATGAGACACATGCTTTATAAAGTATCACTAATGACATTCATAATTTACATAGGAAAGTGATTGATTCTTGTCTGTTTATGGAAGAAATGCTCAGTTCATCTCGGTTTAATTATACCTTGATTCTTGTGTTCACTTGCAATATCAAAAATCATGGAAGTAGTGCTCGAGTCATCATGGTCAAAATTATACCATTGATGCTTGTACTTAATTTCAACATTTTAAAGCTCTATGATGATACAAAGCACAATAAAAGGACTATTAAAATTCCAATGTGTGCATGTATATTTGCATGATAAAATATATCACATTCACGATAGTTTAACATCTATAGAGTGTTTGTTACAAAAGCTAGTAAAGGATTAAAAAACGATGATATCTTTTCTCATAATGAATTGAGTACACTTGAAATTAACAAAAAACATCATCATTATCATATAGTTGCATAATCATTTTCATCGCATACATTAGAAGACATTTAATTCATCATTTCATCATTCATACATTTAAATCAAATAATTCGCATTGAACATATTGCATTTTTTTTAATATTATCATAAAACTACATGAGAAAAACTATCAAAAACATACACAATATCATGTGATTACATTTCCATATCGTACGCCCATTCATTATATCACACAATCAACGTACCATTATATTCATTACATCATGTATTTGCATTTAAATATATCACATAAGTAAAGTACAAATATCCCATTTACATCATACGTCATATATCATAAAAACATCATATAGGTACATACATCATAATTTAAAAATTGCATCCATACATCATCATATTTACACATCATAAATAGAATATCATAAATTATAAATTGCATACATAACATCATAATTTAAGGATCATCACATAGCATATAGAACATAGAAAATAAATGCATCCATCATAGAATAAATTGCATCCATAACATAATAATATAAGGATCATCACATAGCATATAGAAAATAAATGCATCCATCATAGAATCATAACGAGCACGTAATAGATCAATAAAAAATCACTGCATATCATATGGAGCTCAAAATCATAATGTCAAGTATACAATAATGTCTGATAGGGAGAGAGATATATCATAAAAAATGGCTGTAATCAGAGTGTACATCGCATTTAAAAATATAACAGAGAGTATAATCATGAAACTATGTGTTGTTGGCTCCAGACAGTGTAGGAATCTCAGGACCAGTCCCTCCACCACTAGATGTACCAAGATCTCTCGGGTCGCTCGGGAGGGGCTGTGTCACACCTCTACTCATGGTCCTCAACTAGGACCTACTAGATTGAGACTGCACATAAATCACTCTCTTCTCTGAGGGAACAACATCATATAATTTACCTTTGTATTACTCTACCTCCTGACCAACATGAAAAACCTCTCACATATAATCCACTATAGTGGTAACATCCACCAACCTCTACAATCTCTCAGCTGTAGCCTGAGCCTACTCTGCAGCTCGTCTAGTGGCATCCCTCTCAACTATCAATGATGTAATATGTGTTTGAGCCGCAACCAACTAAGCTTGTACCTAAGCTAGAGCTTGTGCATGTGACTGGGCTTGTGCCTACATTTGAGGTTGTATCTATGTAAAAAGAACCTGAGCCTGAACCAACTGACCCTGTAAAGTCTGTACCTACACTTGAAGGCTCGCAATCTGGGTCTGCTACTGATGGGAAGGTACCCTGATTTGCACATGTTGCTCTGTAGGATCTACCACTACTTTCCTCTTATGAGGCACCATATAATCCTATACATCTATGGCTAAACCCAAACCACCTACACCTCCTCCATCATCTCCACCACCACCTTCTCCATCATCTCCACTATCACTGTCCTCCTCATCACTACTACTCTCATCACCACTGCCCTCCTCATCCCCACTATCATCCTCATCACCACTGCCCTCGACATCCTCCACCTCCTCCTCACCAACCTCCTCTCTCCTCTGTTAGTGACCGTGTGCAATAGCAACCTCCTCCTTGACAGGTAGTGGTGTTGGCTCATCAGGAATGGTAATAGGTGGAAATGGATGAAGAAACAAATACTCTACATAATCAGCTGAAACATGTGACTCAACAATATAAGGTTGGATCTCCCAAACTAGAGGTGGTAGAGCTTGGAACTCTTCAACAGTGGAATCATACAAAAGGCCTGGCCCCGAGTCTGTAGAATCTACCTGTCGAAAAGCATAATGGGAAACACCTTGGGGCATGCCCTAAACAATACCATATTGTCTAAGCACTCATTTGAATAAAAATATCTCCATCACCCAATGTGTCCACCCAATCAAAATCATCGACTGACATAGGTATGGTAACTGTACATCATCATCGTCCCACTACTTGTAATTTAAGTAGGGGCACCATGTCATAGCCTCTATATCATCCAATACTCTCCTCCAGTAATCCAACTTACCCAGTCTATGTTGAGTAAGTCAACCTACGTATATATGTACATATGCTTGCATGGTAGGTCGCTATCTAACCATCACTGGACACATGACAACAATATGCTCCCATACCCACACCTGTAGTAGTGTGACTCTTGAGGACAAACTATGACCTCCAAGGTAAACAATTGAATGCAAATCATGATAAAGATGGGAAAGCATGCACATGCCCCAAGAAAATATCATACCATGCACGATCATGCTCTCCAACACATGGCCCCAACCAACAACAAATCCCTTTGACTTGCGGTCGAGACAAAGGAACCCTCCAATGAAGCCAACAAGTACTGTAGGAAAAATGGCATAAGCATCTACCATCTCACACCATAGAATCCAATATCCAGTAATGGTATCATCTTGAAATACTCTGTGGAGAGCATTAGTCCCTCCCCGCTCTGTAGAATCATAAACAACAATATCACCAACAAAAGGTATCCGCAGAATATGCTAGACATGTCAGGGGTGACTGTCATCTCGCCAGTAGGTAGGTGGAAAGTATTATGCTCACTATGCCACCTCTTTGCTAGGGCTATCAGGAGACCTCGATGAATCCTAATCTGGGGCATATCTAATAAAGAGGACAAACCACAATGTACAATAACTATCGTCTCAGGCTGTGCTAGTGTGGTATCAAATCAAAATTATGAGCAAATCGCTCTCTAATCTGAAGGTTCGTCAAAGCTTCCTATCATCACGAAATATTCAAGATCAATACTTTTTGTCAAATCATCAAACATAAATTATCCTATCAAATCTAATCAGCTCTTGGTGGGAATTTTGATTAAATTTTGTGAGCAAACATCATCAAACCTCACCTATCATGAGATAAATCATCAAACATCATTGCACCTCGCCTATCATGAGGTCAAAACATCAAATCAACCTCACCTATTATGAGGTATATCAATCAAAATATAATTATTCCTTGCCTATCATGAGGATAATTATCATCAAACAACATTAGACCTTGCCTATCATGAGGTTGAACATCATTTAATCTATTGAGATTATCAATCATATCAAACCAACGGCTGACATGATCAAAATCGACAAAATCAAGGAAAATTTTGACAAACTACATCATTCTGACTTGGATGTGCTAAAATAGTGTTTCTAGGCACCACAATATTAGAAGCGCCATTAAAACACCTCTAAGCACTAAAATAGGCACTCAAAGTGCTAATTCATCATATGCGCCATTTTAGGAGGCAAATGCGCTAATTCAGGCGGTCAAAGTGCCATTTCAATGGATGCACTATTCTATGAGGTTAAAGTGCTAATCTACGGGGAAAATGTGTTGAACTATTCTAAGAACTAAAAGAAAAATAAAAAGCGCTAAAATACCTATCCTAAGGACTATAACCTCAGAAGCGCTAATTTAACCTACCTAAGCACTACAAAATCTAGCCTAAGTGCCGCTTCATCAAAAGTGCTAAAATAGACATTAAAAGTGCTACATTGGGCCTCAAAAATGCTAAAATAAACTCAAATTTTAAAATGCAGAAAAATACATGAAAAACAAGAAAAAATGAATAACGAGGAGGTTCACAGGTATGTACTAGAGGTCCATAGGTGGTTGGGTGGTTGTGTCATCGCACACACTCAAAATCAATGAGTATGGTAGGGGATTGACATCTTGCTCCAAATTGCTCTCTCTCACAAATTTTTCAAACTCAAATGCACAAATGAGTTTGAAATCACCTTTTTGACCTTTTACAGGTTAATTAAGGTGGGATTTTATGGGGTTTTTATTTTTATTTTCCATGGAGGTTAATTCAAATTCAACACAGGGGTAAAATTCTATATTCTTTATTGGGAGATAAATTATTTCAACATCAATCTTCATCAAATCATCAAAAAATGAAAAAAAATTGATTTTTTTTGAAAAATCCAAGAAAAAAAAACATTCATCAATTTATCTCTTGAGGGGGCATATATTCATCATCACCTGAAAATCAACATTTAGGGCATATTGAAATTTTTTTGTCGGTACTAGCAGCAGCAGCAAAATTTTCTTTGAAGCAATGCATAAAAACATCACTTCAAAGAGGGGAAAAATGTATACATCTAAAAATGGTCTCGAGAATATAATTAATTAAATATGATTTATTTGATTAATTACCCTTAAATTCATCTACTTAATAAATAAGTGGATTTATTTATTTATATAGTTCACTTTTAATTCTTCTATTTTTATCATATTATTTCCTCTTAATTAAATAAAAAAATTTAAATACTTTGTTTTATTTAATTATTATCATTATTGTTTCTTCTATATTTATTCATTTATTCTATCTTAATCACATCATTTTATCTAAATTGAATAAAAAAATTTAAATACTTTGTTGTTTAATTATCATATCTCTTCTATATTTATTTAATTAATTTTTGTCTATAGTTTTTTTTATTAAATTAATTATTCTCTTTTGCTAATTTGAATAAATCAAAATATTCAAATAAAGGCAATTTCCTCTATTCACTCACCAATAAAATTATATATTTTATATCTAATTAATTCAATTGGCATTCATGGGAAAGCTATGGAGACAAATTGGAAATCAATTTGTCAATCTCCTCCCTCTGATTCTTCCTATCCTCTAGCAAGATATTTTTTTGGGAAGAAACAATCCCCATGATCAGCTCAAACTTCTTCATTTCTCATCATTCAATCCTCCATATCAAATCCTAACCTTTTCCTTGCTACCACATCACAGGATGTTTCCGTGAATCTATAAATACAACCTTCATTCTACAGAAAATGGATCCCAATTTTGTGCAATCTTACTCTGCAGAAATAACAATCAAGCATTCAAGCATTTAGCAATCATCATTCAGAAAATAGCATCAGTAGAATAGAAATCATTGCATTCCATTTAGATTCATCATAGTTTACAATAGCTTCATTTAGCTATTCTATGTCATCTGTATTAGAAGCATTTCATCATTGCACTTAAAAATAGAATCATACAACTTTAGCATCATAATCATAATCATTTCATTCTGTAGATTGGAATTTTAACAATCAGAGTGCTTACCAAATCTGAGAGCCCTCTGTGATTTAATAAATCTTTGGAGATAGGAAACAATGAGACACTTTCAAGAGTTTTCCTATTTTTAACTAGTTTAATTATTGTTAAATCTTGATATAATGTTTCATTAAGAAGTGTTTTTAGTTATTTTACTCTTTACTTATTCCACACTTACAACAATAATGTTGGCATTCTTATATTTTTCTTGGAAGTTTCTTAAGCGTCTTAAATGCTATGTTAGCATGCCTTCGCTATTCTCTACTCTGGCCAGACTAGAGCTGGCCCTCTTTTTGCATTTTCCAGCATGAGCGCAAAGGCCAACCATATGCACCTAATGATCAATTATATATAAATGTAATAAGGGTTACTGATGTGTGAAGTGCATTGCCTCATCCTCTTAACCCGTGTGTCTGCATGCACCTTGAATACAAGAAAAGTCTACAGTGTTAGAATGTGCTCCAACATACTCATAAATTCAATGGTTTTGAGAGCTTCCTTGCTAAATTTATTTTGTACATTGTGTAATGTCCCCTTGTTAGACTTATCCTAAAAATATTAAAGCACAGGTTAGGACATTTAATTTATTTTACCAACACATCATTTTAGTAATGTAAATTACCTAGAAGATCTACATACATCATATGTTATCACTAAAGAACATAATTTCTTGTTCATGATTAGGTCATTTCCAATTGTACATTTTCCGAATAAGACAATTAAATGCATTATCATCTAAAACCATAACTAGCATTATTAGATACGACTTCTTCTCCTGATTGGAATAGAACTTCACCTTGTCTCCTCTTTCCTAGCCTCATTGGAAAGTGATTTACTATGCAAAGGGTGCACAAACACATATCAAAGTGGACTCCCTCAAGGTGTTCCACCCATCTTGGGACCATCCATCAGTGGAGCGAATTACCAACCTTTCCCTCCACAAACACCCTGTCCTTATTGAGCACTAGCGAAAGGGAATTTGAGCCCGAAGTCTATTCTTCAAGGTAAAGTCATAATAGCTCAACAAGAATGCACAATAATTGTTGTAAGAAACATTATTGGACACTCATAAATTTTATCCATTTATCTCTATATGTATATAATCACTTATACTATCTACTTCAATTTGAATAACTATATTCTATTAACTATAATCATGAACCTTTATTATATTATCATAATCAACCCTATATTAAAACAGATTATGATCATTCATATATTTGAATAAAACATAGATCTGAATTAGCATACACATGGCTATTAACTATTTTTCTCCCTTCCTATTTTATTTAAATGATATTATTACCTTCATTTCTTCCTTGCTATCATTTAAATTCATCATATATTTACTAAACATTAATATCTATATTCACGATGTACTTACCAAACTCATTATTTAAATTTATAAAGTATTCTCTTAATACTTACCTGTAGATTCCTCTTTACTTCCAGCGAGCCAATGAACCTTGGTGATCAGAGTTTCAATGAATATCTTTTATCAGATGATTCTTTATTTCTCTTCTTGCTGAATGCTCCATAGATATTCCTTGAATCTGCAGATATGTAGATGTTGAAACTAATGTATCCTTTTTCTCCATATCACCCTTACTGCCTACCAATGCCCGTGCCATTCAAATAAGGAGAAACGATACTATTTGGTGTTAACGGCTTAACTCATGTCGTGCATCGTCTCCTTCTCTATCCTTCCTATTTAGAAATTGCATTAACAAAGAGATAGTAATTTATTAAATTTGTGTCAGACTTAGCAAAATCAGAACCCCCACCTTTGCGCTTGGTTTTAGCAACAATACCCATAGTGACTTCTTTTATTTATGATAAATATTACATATTAGTTATTATGCGTTTCTTATTTATATATTTGTTTATACCTATATATTTAATATTCATAATGATTATAACTAGAATATTGTCTTTGGACAACTATAATTATATCAATGATTAACATTCTATTCTGCTATCTTTAATGTTGATTTTAAATATTTGATATTTAATATTAAGGCATAAATATTAATTTGTGAGTATTTTATTATTCAAATAATTGTTTAATAGTATCAATTGTTTGTATTATTCAGTACTTGTATTTCATTATAATATTGCCCAAAGATAATCATAATAGTATTTAAATGGCTAATATTGATACTCACTTCATTTTATTTATTTATTAGCATTTCCATATTTCGTGTTTGGGTGTTATATTTTCGGGGAACATGACACATTAACCTCCCAAACTTTGCTCAAGAGCTATCGTATTAAGGAATAGTCTGGTCATTTTGGGAAACTATTGTAATTTAATTGACAATCGATCTATTAGGTGTGTCTTTTGTCTTGAGTCATGCGTAGGGTTCGGTGGTTCTCATTCATTTCATAAGTATCTTAGAAATAGGCATGTCCTTGTAGAATCGATAGTTCCTCAACATGATGTTATTGAAATTTAGTGTGTTCAATGTTTTTAGTTTTATGAGTACACTCGATTTTGGCTTGATGAATTGCAGTCATTATATGTCTTCACTTTTGAGTTCAATTTTAAAAATGTTGATATATGAATTTGGCATTCGATTTTCTTATACATTCAGTCATATATAGTACATGTGTATTAATTTTCTTTTAGTGTATATATATATATATATATATATAAACATCCTATTTTTTGATATATTCTATCATAACATGTGTGCTGATGGTAATACATTTTAAATGATGAAAACATATGATCACTTATTATAAGATTTAAATTGAGTAGTTAATATTCAAGTGATCATTTAAATCATTGTCAGTACACGAATATTTCTATCTCGAGATTAAATGATTATGTAGTTAAGTGAAGTGGAAAATTCAATAGGGAAAATTAATTACTCATATTTTGATAAATGAAAGAATTGTTAGATTATTGGGGTTAGATTACCTTTTTCTTATATTATTGAATTTTAATCTCCTTCAGAATTGTTTATTATAGTCTCTAAGGAATTAGTTATTGAATATCTGTTGAATTAGAATTTAAATTATGTAGTAATATTTAATTTATGATTTTGTAAGTGAAAGGTATTTATATTCTAAGTTGTTGATGATATTTTATTGTTAAGATTGTTATACTAAAAATAGCTCATTTCCTTCTGACTTGTGGGTGTTTCTAATGGAACTCATTTGACTTCTTAGTAAGCTTTTCTTTCATTTAGTTTAAGGGAAGAGAGTGTTTCTTTCATATTTTCTTTTATCTAAAAGAGTCTAGTTATAGTCTATTCACCACAACGGTGGTGTAAGGGAAGTTTTAATTTGACCTTCATGTTGTGATTGTGGAACTATCATATTTGTATTCATATGATATATATGACTTATGAAGAGTAAAGGACCCATTTAAGTAAATTATGTGGTTAAGTAAGAGTTATGTGAAATGTAAAAATTGTGTCTTTCCTATATTGTTGGTCGATTGTGTCTAGATTATTGGATTAAATGGTTGTTTGATTATTTGTTCTTAACTTCATGTTTGATTTAAGGGTATTGTTGAGTGATTGCATTTTTCATGGTGTGCTTGTTTAAATAATGTCTTCATTGGATGCATTGATTAGTTGACTTTCTTTTTTATTATTTGTGTTCGAATGGTGACAATGAGTAATTTGAGTTGATTATGTTTGAAGGTCTCGTGATGTTGCCACTCATTTTTCTACACTAATTGATTCATAAATTGTGGATTGAAAATAGTCTTTAAGATCATGTTATTGTTGCCACTTCAATGGGGAAACCATTGTGTTAGTGGGTTGTTAGTCTTCTAGAGGTTAGAGGGGAGTATGGTTTTTACTTGCATGAGTTTTGTGTTGGGGCCGGGGATCAGGTGAGGCTGCCAGGGTAACCCAGGATGGGGGTTGACAACCTAGGAATATCTACATTGGGTAACCTATATCAAGCCTGGAGTGTTTACATGAGTGTTATGTTGTTTCACCTAAAGATGGGTGGTTTCATGATTTTGTCATTTTGATAATGGATGATATTTATACTTGATTTAAATTTGTGGGTTTTAGCCTTGCAATTGGAAATTGTTTTACTACGAAGTTCTAGTGTGAGATGGTGTATGCCTCGGTGTATTTACTTATTTGGATTTCATATTTTGCACATGTTGGATTACCAAATCTATGATTTTGAGGCTTTTGTTGCTAGTAGGGAGAGTGGCTTCCCAAGGGGGCCAGAGCCCTAAGTGGTGTCTAGGGTAACTTGTGTGGAAGTTGAACTAATCAAGTGATAACCTAATAAACAATTAGGGGGTGGGTAGTATTCACACTAATAAAAGATAATGGATGCCTCTCTCATGGCTCAAGCGCTCGTTTAGGCTTGGGATGAGATGAGAAGGCCTGGAATGGAAAATCAACTACCTTGTCTTCATAAAAGGTGAGTTGATTCTGCATGTGTAAGAATAGGGGCCAGGGATTGGTTGAGGTTGCCAGGGTAACCCAGGATGGGGGTCAATAACCTATGAAGATCCGCATTGGGTAACCCATGTCGAGCATGTGATGAAACTCTTCCCTTTATCAACCTTGTGTGTTGCTATTTCCCCTTGTTGTTCTTGTGCCTCTAGAAGTGGATGTTCTAGGTTTGTTGTTACTCTTGTCATGGAGTCTTGTTAGCCATTGTACACTTGAATATTTTTAGTTGTGGGTCCTTCTTATCATCTCCTAGCATGGGGGGTGGGGCTTAGGGTCCACATGGTTAAGTGGAACGTGCTATGCACCCCATTGGGTCCCCAACTGAAGATTGAGATGTGTAGAGTTGTACCATTTGCAATGACTCTAGAGTTGTACCAAAGTTGAAACCAATCTTGTTGCTTTGTAATCATTCAATTTAGTTGTATCATTTCATGTTATTGTACTATTCTTGTTCATGTTGGGAAGCTCTTTTATATTGATGTAATCCTTGAACAATTTATCTTCATATTATAAATGTAATGTATATAGACCCTTGGTGTTGTTATGTGGTTATTGGTTCATAATATATGATTTTAAATGGTGTTGTATCTATGGAAATATGTATATTCAGTGTGAAGGATATTTATGTAGCATAATAGATGTTTTTTATTCATGCTATATGATGGTGTTAAAATGTATTCTTGTGAGTAGTTTATCTTCGTTATGGGATTGGGATGTTGTTAGAGATGTTTGAAATGTAATGCAATCATGTAACCCCAAGGGACTTAGTTAGTTGATATATGTGTATGGTTTCATTACTAGTGAAATATGTTAATGTACACTTCATATTAGTTTATTTTGAAAAAAAATTGTGCCATAAATATTAGATATTACATTGTCCTTTGGGGTTTGCATGGCGAGGTGTTACACTATAAGGAAAGGAATGGCTGTAATGTTAGTATGGTTTAATGAGCAGTAGCTCAAAAAATATTATGTAATGTTTTCATTTGATGAATATAAAATGTCAATGTATTTTTGTGTCCCATTTCCGTTTGTTTTCTCTGCTTTCTTCTACCCTTGCATTTCTACAAGAAGGAGCTCAAGTCCAGACTTGTGACATCCAATGGACCCCAAGCATAACACATCGAATTTCAAAGCTTTAGTCAATTGCAACACATTTAGGAACTCGTGTCTGCTACCAACAAGACAATGTTCATAAAGCCAGATTCAAGTTGTCAAATACAACTCGGTGTAGATTGAGTTTGACTATAGAGAAGCAAAACTATAGGCTATAGGAAAACATAATAAATTCTATGGATACAACTTGTTTGGTCAATCATAATTGATAAAAAGGTGAGGGTTTATAATTTAGAACATCAAAGTACAATATGGATATAGTTTGTTTAGTTAATAATAATTGATAAAGAAGTCAGTGTGTAAAACTTAAAACATATGAGTATGATATAGATATAATTTTCTTAGTTAATCATAATTAATAAAGAGGTTAGGATTTAGAACTTAAAACACACAAAGCACAATAAAATATGAACAAAAATATTTTTAAAAACTTAAAAGCGAGCATAGGGAAAATATATAGAGACTATCATGAAAAATCCTCAAAAGAAAGAATAATCTACCAAGGCATAAACATACACACAAGGTTGACAATTAAGCTTATGGGAATGAATACATAGCCCAAATTTTAAGGGGGTCTAATAAAATAGATTCTCAAATCTAGGGAAAATTAGACAAGGGAAAATAGGACACCAAGAAATGTGCAAGTTGAGGCATGAGCCGACAATACCTTCAAAAAGAAAGACTTCATATGCTAAGAGGAGCATTTGTAAATGAAAATATAGTAGGAGACCTCTAATAAGAAACTCTATAATTTCCACATCTTGTATTATTATGAGAAAAATGGTATATAAATTAAGAAAATTTCATTTAGTCTAAGATATACGATCTTCATCTTAGCATTTATTTTATCCTTATGACATGTTGGTCAAACAAGTCTTGCACCATTGAGGTCTTTATCTTTAAAAAAATAGAAATTGACAACATGCACCCACTTCAAACATTAAGGGGAAGTGTTAGAGCATAATGTTTATTAGGAGATCACACTTATTCATAAGTGGTTTCATTAACATTAATAAGGCTATATTTAAAATAATATTTAGACTTATATTTATATTTGTAGCATATGTGACCAGCAGGAGTTGATTATTATTTAAAATTTTAATATAATTTATTATTTTATTAATTAAAAGACTATATATCCTAAATGGCATATATGACCATTGGGGTTGATTATTAGATAATAATTTAATATAAAAATTATTTATTAATTAAATGATCATATACCTTAATGGAAATGTATAACCACCCAAACAGTATTAGATGGTTGCATCCTATATTTGAGAATTTTCATGTGAACAATAATATCATTGATATATATGAATTTGGTAATTAAAATTTACTTGAGATATTAATGTTGTGTATTTGAAGGAGAGAAGAGATTGAAATGCTAGCTTATGCCATATGAATTTTCTCAGAAAATAGAATGAAAATTTTTGTGGGATTTTTTATCCCAAGGTTTTTCCAATGTAATTTACATGTACTATGCAATATTTCACTCAATTTTATATTTATATATATTATCATTTATTGTAGTCAATTATTAATATGGATACACTTAATAATATTAGAATCCTAACAATGTCGTCTTGGCATGCATGATCTAAATGAGTGACCATGCAATGTGAGAGAAGCTAAGTACAAACCTACAACAAAAGTTAGTAGGTATGATGAAGTTGCACAAGGTCACATTGAGATTGTGTAGTACTAACCAATCTCAAATTTCCTTTCAATCTTGTTAAGGTCTACACTTATACAAAATTGATTGATTATATATCTCATACAAACTAGATTTGTGTACTGCTAACGTTTATTTTCCAAGGCTGCTTACTACTTGTATTAGTGTAGTGTATCAAGTACATATGAAACTTTCTCCATATGATATTCCCAAGTCTTATTGTAGACGAGGATGTCATCCAAGTGGAAAATGATGAGTTAAGAAGTGTAAAAAGGTGTCATTTATCTAGTGCATAAATTAGGCTAGAAGATTGGTACTTAATGATATGCTAATTTGAGGTTAATGGTGTTGAAGTATTGTGCACCTCAAAACTATTCCAACAAGTCATTAATACATGGTTCTAGGGTATTTTGTTCACCAAGATCCTATTGAGTGTGTGATAGTGAATGCATGGGTACTAGGTGTTTTACTTCTTAGGTGCAAGATATATTAGACTTATATAAGGAAAAGAACTAGGCTAAGTCTTTCCTTGATCAATCAACTCTTGGATTTTCGTTGAATTTTTTCATCTTTCAAGCAAACCTATGATATTCTAACATATTTGGGAGAGGGTATGTGGGAACAAATTGACTCAATGTTGTACCACATAGTGTGTCAGAATACCCCCACCTTCTTTGAAGATGTCCCCTCATTCTAATAGTACCTTGTTAGGAATATGTTATTGTGATAATGTTAGCATGGTAGTACACACTACTAGTGCTTATGCGATTGATTTCATAAGCTCCTCTATGAAGAAAATAAGAAATACATACTTCTACATGTGGGAAATGATATTACATCACTATTGAATAGAGACCCAAGCTACTTTGTCCTATTATTTAGACTTTTGGAGGTGGGTCCTTCCATAATAGTGTGTCTCACTTTTGGGACATCTTAATTTTTTCTTGAAATCACTTATTTTTAGAAAAACTATTGATTTAAGCCTTGAGAGGTTCCATCTAAAGGATTTTGATTGAAGAGGGTTAGATAAGACCCCCTTAAATCAAACCCCCTTGGATAGAACCCTTATAGAATTAAATCATACCCACAATGGAGTCTCCTTCACACCTATCAAAATGCTAGAAAAAAAAAACATTTTTTCTTTACCTTTTGAGGGATTAAATAAAGTCGTTTAGAAATTGTATTTTTCAAGATTGTAGCCCTCAAAAAAATCTTTCCAACAAGTATAGTTTTTGATATGTTTTCATTTTATCATGTATTTAATTTTCAATTTTTACTGAACATAAGTTTTTCACCAAACATCAAGTTCTTCGTTCTACAAAGATGGGAAAATAGTAAACCATTGTAATTTTTTTTCAAAAAATACCTTTTCCCTAGGTGTTGATGTCCTTGTTTCACCAAAAAAAAAAAAAATTCAATATATACACAACAAGTTATGTTTGACGACATACACCTATGTCCAAATTGTAGTTACAGTGACTTAAAAAATTAATTAAAAAAAATATGTAACAAAAAATTATAAAAAAAATCCTTTCCCTAGATATTGATGTTAAGAATCTATATTTTAAAAATTAGAATTTAATCCTTTCTAGGAAAAAAGTTATGTTTGACGACATAAATGTTACTTTTTGAAAATGTTGTATACTATTTAAAACTAGTTATTAAAGGAGATGTTGAAAGATTCATAATTTATTTCAGATTTTTTTAAAAAATATATATTTAGAATCTACACAAAAAATGCCACAAATCACTAGTTCGCATCATCTTCAAATTCTTAATGGTTTAGCTGCTATAGGTCTTATAAGGTGAAGATTCAATTAAAAATGTTGATATAAATGTCTGTCTTGGCCAAAAAGTGAGACACAATATTGTGATTTCACCCAGGTTGAAGTACCACTTATTCAGATGTACGTTCCACCATTCTAATTGAAAATGTTAAATATCATCTTTCTCATATTAATATGGACTTCCAAGTAGTATGTCTTGAAAATTTATAAGTGTGACATCATAGGTGGTTCAATTTCATACTTAAAAGTGTATTATTTAATTCCCTAAACATGTACTTATTATTGTATGCTGGCCACAATGATCCTAGAGAGTAGGGGCTCAGGTGTATGATGGTAGAGAGAACTAGATGTTGGAATATATCATGCATAGTGATGTTGTTTTGGCTATGGTTGTTGATGATCACATGGATATGTTTTTTCTTACCCAAATATTTGTGTGTAAATATACTTGCATTCCCTTGAACCATTGGTGGTCATGACATTGATGTTGAGGAATTTTTCCTCCTAATCAATATCCTATATGGAAATATAATTTATTGTGTCTTATGCAAGTGTGGATTGTTGCATGCTATAATTATTGTTTTTAGAAATAGTACAATGATAATGACACCACATTCCACATTTTTGTTACTTCTTTTGTGCCATTGTTGCGGAGTACCATGATTTATTTTATGTAAGAGAGTGTTGTCATTGTGTCAAAGGCTTGTATCTAGTTTCTTGTATGAGGAATTGTTTTTGAGTTAGTGGCCTCAAATTTGGATGTGCTACAAAATCCTTGTCTCAAAGTGTTTGTGGTTAATAACTCCATCACATCATGAAAAATGTGACAATTCACTAATTTATTCATATTTTTAATAGATATTCTCATGCAAGCCCAAAGAGAAGTCATGGTGCTTAGTGCATTCTTTGATAAAAAATTCCTTCATTGGCACATTGTTCGAACTTCATGTTTTCATCCTAAAAAAATATATCCCGAGTAAAATTTCTCTTGTATCTAGCTCACACTAACAAAGGTTTCCCATGCTAGAATTGGTTGGTTATCCTTGTCACTTTATGAGTTAAGTGTTTGCTACTAGTATGACAAATTTAAATGGGAATTTGTAGTGCTACAAGGAAATTTTCTTGGAATTACTGAAATTTTTTATGGACAAGTAAGCTTTGATCTTTAAAACATAGATATTTATTGTGTGATTGAAATAAATTCCTGGGAAAAAATACCTCTAAGTTCCAATGAAAATGGTAAAAAATATACGTAACAAACTTCTTGTCAAAAATTGAATTAGTTATCTACAAAATTTGAAAAATATGTGGGACTTAAATTGTAGAAAACTGAATGTAGTTTATGGGATACTTTTTTAAAAAATAATTTTAAATTAATTTAGTGATAATTGGATATTTCAATGAGGCACTACAATAATTTTCTATACACACACACACAAACAATTAGTAAATAATTAATTATAAATTTTTTATTGCAACTTTTCAAAAATATTAAAAACCAATTTTCTAGCCAACCTAACTTAGCCAAAAAAAATGAATTTCATTTTTTTAAACCTCTAGCCAACAAAGCATAGAGTGTGATACATTTTTCAAATTTGAAAAAGGTCAAATAGTTGGAAAGTTATGGATATTTTTCAATCAACATGTCTATCAAGTAAAATGCATAGTGTACATATACATTATTTAATACTACCTATTTAAATTGTAATTAGGAATATATAATGTTTTTAGAATCGTGAAAGATTCTTGGATATATCCATTTCATTTTATTAAATTTACATAAAAAAATTGTCAACATCAAGGGTGAAATCAAATAAAATTTGTGAAAACATCCTAGCTTGTCATTTACGTAGAAAATGCAAGATTGGATTCCCAAGCTTAATTTTAAGGAAATTTGGTGGGGGGATTTCAAAACCAAAATAAATATCTATTTGTTTTCCCATTCAATTCATAGTTATTTGTGGATAAAATAATAATAAAATATTTCCAAAACAAATATCCATTTTGTTTTTATAACAAATATTCATTTTGAGAATCATGGATATCCATATTTTTACTTACTAAACTAAAAATAGTCAAAAATCAAGGCTAAAAAGGGTTTCATGATTTTGGAAAATACTTTCACACAATTTTTCCTCCATTTCCACTACTTGGCCCATCTAATCTTGTACTCACCCTAGCATCAAGACATTAATTTTTCCTTTAAACATAACAATATCTAGATTAATTTGAATTCTAAAGGGATTATGGTGTTTGTCAAGTTGTGCAAGGTTTTGTGGTGTTGTTTATAAGGTGATTTATAAAATATTAGAATTGTTTGAATATTTCTTGGTACTATGCTTCTTTAAATATAATCTATGCATGTTTATCTCTAACTATACCTACACATGGAAGAAAATACCATGCAATTTCTATCTATAAATAAGCACTATTTAATTTCTAAACACAAGCAATTACAATTGGTTTTTAACACTCTATGGGTTGACACACTATATTTTATTGTTCTTGTTGTACATTTGAAATAATTTTTCTAAAATTTAGGCCTAGATCTTAATAAATTACAATAGAAAAGGGTGGGGATATCCAACACATAAAAAAATTAACCTTTGTGTGAACAATCAATAGGACATCACATTAGGTCATCTTCCTTATTTGTAACATTACTTGTGAGAAATGATAAGGCTCATTATTTAAACTAATATTATAGCTAAACATATATTGTTTCCACTATATGGCTAGTCACATGTGATCCTTGGAAAGAAGGTAATGCACATTGAAATGGTGGGAAAAGGGAGAATGATTAAAATGGGGTGTCCTAGGTCCTTCATACAAAGAACTTAGGAACTAATGGTGTCCCTCTTCCAAAATTTCATTGAAACTAGGGGATTGCAAGGTGTAGAGATTGAATTTCAACCCTAAGGTGAGCCAATCAGACCCAAATCTCTAGTTTCTTAAGACAATAGGATTTGGAATTAAATGAAAATGATTTGATGCAACTAAACCTAATAAAAAATAAGCCCTAGATGATAAAATGCAAGATCTCAAAAATATAGAAACTGAAATCACAGTTTGTAGGAAGATATGAGAAGGGTCTGGACACATGTACCTAGCATTAAAAATTGGTTTTGAGCATTGTTGAAGGATAGGTTTTCCCTAGGGGGAATGGGTCCTATTTAGGGTGTCCAGAATAAGCTTTGACAGTCCTCTAATGCTGGATCTTGGCATCGGATTGACACAAGTCTCACTGTTGAAAAGTCAAAAATAAAATTTGCAATTGAGTTTTTGTGGCTTGAAAACAATGGTGACAACTTATGCAATGTTGAAAAATTTCTCTTTGAGATCCTTTCATTCCCTCTTCAACCTGCAATCTACACATACAAAGAGAGGGAAAATTATTATTTTTTTGAATGGGGGTTTTCCTTAGTCAAACCCCATGTTTGGTAATTAAACCTTGGTAAAATGATAATGACAATTGATAAATGGAAGGATGATGAATGGAAACTTGCTTGCTACAACTCACCAAACCTTTGATGGCTTCCCTTAGAGGAATTAAGTCAAATACATCACTCCAAGGAATCAAATCTTTCTTTTCTTGATTTGTTGGATACTTGAATGATTGGATGATTTATGATCAACAATGCATATTAGCCTTCACAAGATAATATGAACATGATGATAGGATCTTGAATGCTACAACAAATGACTGAAAAGCCTACTCTTGAATGCTCTTGACAATAATATTTTCTCATATGAAGTCTTGATTATGTGCCTTAATGATAGATGACGTTGCTTAGATTTGAATTGATAACAAGATTATGTATAAATATAGGTGTTTATCTAATTTCCCAAAAATTAGATTCTAAAAGAAAAAAATTGCATATGAAATTTGAATCATTAAAATACCACCAAAAATGTATTAAAATCTGGGACTTAGGACTTAAGGAGGACCCATTCACCCTTGGGTGAATGGGTCCTGGCCCAAAATTCCAGGAAACATTCATTTTGGGGTGATTAAAATATTAATTTTATTAATTAAATATAGGTTTCCCTTTCATAAAATGGGAAAATAAGGCTTTGAAATGCATCATTTGGAAATTTAGATGCTTAATTAAGTCCAATTAATTAAGGGACCTAAACATAGTGTGAAATTGTAAAGGTATACAATTTCCTATGTGGATATAGAATCCCTCAAGCTCCCTTCGGGTTGATTATATTTTTCTAAGTCTGGCATGCACCCTATACATTTGAATATCCCTAAGCTCCTTTTTAAAGAAGTTCACTTGCTATCGCCACGTGTCTGCTACACACTCCTCGCATGGATTTCCTCCCTTGCTTCTCTACCGAGCCCCGCCATGCTTCCACATGTTAGCAGTGTGGGCCTTTGAAATCCTGCTTCTCTTCTGATGCAGAGGGTTAGGGACTTTAAAAGAAACACAAAGATTCAAGGATTAAAGGTTGCAATCTCAAGCTATCTCCCAGGCACCCTAATGGAGTTAAGGCTCAAAGGTTCACTTGTGACTTAAAAGATTCCTTTATGGTTCCAAACCATTTGAATGCTCTTAAAAGACTCAACTAGACTTGTATTGAATGGTTTCAAAATCCCAAGCCATTGACTTAGACAAAAGCCAATTTTTGCACCTTGACAAGCCTTCTAGCCCAATTAGGCCTCTAGCGAAGGACTTTTGACTTTGCTCTCAAAATTTACAAATGAACCTCCAATATAATGATTGTTTCAGATGTGTTTTATGATGGAAAACAACATATCAACTCCCTGATGGCACTTGTTTCAGAACTCACCAACCAAAATCTGTTGTTTCCTCAAAAACTAGGCCTAATTAGCCCACTTTTCCAAAGCAACCCCCCTCTAAAGTTATCCCCTGACCATGAAACTTTCAACAGTCTCTCAAAAAATTCCCAAACCAAGGATTTTTAAGTTCTTAGTCTTCTATGACACCTATAACATGCTCAAACACAAAACCCTCCTTAAATTGGCTCAAAACTAGGGCTTCTTGGTTCTAGGCCTTCCAAACACTTCCAAATCCTAATTTTGGACTTTTCACCATTAATTCAACATTTCTCAACTATTACAACTCAAAAACATACCCCTCCTTTAGGTAGATCTTCCACTACTATACCCTAGCCTCCAACTTCAAGCACTTTTCACAGTCAAAGCTTGGTGTACACCATAGTATTCATCTCTCCTGCACATGATCTTGTTAGATTGATATGATACAAGTTAATTATGATCCATTTCACTGGTCTCAGTCATTTATTCCCATGAAATGGATCATTCATCATGAAAAACCCTCAAAACTAATGCAAATTTTGTGTTTCCTTGAGGACAGTCAGAAGTTTTATATAGAAAACTTATTTATTATTGCTCTCAGAACCTATAAGGGTTTCAAAACATGTGAATTAAAGTTCCTACACAATTCAAATGATCATAACTTCAATGGAAATAAAAAACTCATCAAAAAAACTCAAAGAAATTGTAAGAAAACTGTATTTCTTTCACTATTTCCTGTAGCAGTCCATACAGTCCTTGCTCCAAACATCCAACCTCTGTAAAAATGATCATTTTGGGGTTATAGAACCATTCCACAACTGATCCAACTGATTTGGATTGATTACAATGCATAATTAACTCTAAAACACCTAAAACTCCTTTTCCCGCCTAAAGTGGATGTTTGAAAATTTGAATTTCCAAACTCTTATTCTATCAATTCCTATTAACTAGAAACCCTTCCAAACTATTAAATAATTATTATTCAACCTTATTGACATGATTAAAACTTTATAAACCTATCTAAACCCCCTTGGACACTATTGGTCCACTTACAAGGTTTTTTGGTCCTATGGTCCTTTTAGGACCCTTAGGACTTTTGATATTCCCATTACATCTATTCATCCCAAATGCCATTATAGGCTCCAAGATACCATAATTGATGTTTTGATTTGATGGAAAGATCCTCCTGACCCCTGCACACTTCTGACCTTTGAACAGCTCCTTGAAGGCCTTGGGTGCTCCTGCACCATCTTCGCTTCTCTACCGAGCTCTTCCTGTGTGCCACGTAGCATCATTTTGCGTTCACTTTTTGGTAGACCCCACAGTGAATGTTGGTAGCAAAGAATTCTTCATGTGTCTTCTCCAAGGGGGTTTTCATCGCAATGAAAGATGAATCAACAACAAGCCCCACCCTGTCACCACATGTCCTAATTGACTTCGTGGGTGAGCGACACATGTCTGCATGGGATTCTGCTGCTTCTACACTAGGACCACCACCATCATTTACATGGGATGCATCTAGCTCGAAGTCGACTGCATTCTATGTCTCAGAATATTTTCTATTACAACGGCCTAGGGAAATCATTGTGATGGACATAATTTCTCTTGCTAGGGAATCTTTTTTGTTATTGGCTTTCAGGCAGTGGAATTATTTTCTATAAATACTGTTTCTTTTCAAAAATGAGTTCAGAAGATACACAAAAAAATAGTGGAAAAACACCAAGCCTTTTGTATTGTTTTTTATTATTGTATTAAGACTTGCAGACTATGCCATTGTTGTTCGGTCTTTCTATTTCTTAGCTATTCGACAAAACATTATACTGTGCCTTTATTGTACTGAGTAGTTTATTTGGAAAACTTCTATAATTTCAATATAAGTTTGCTGATTTAGACCATGTCTTGGACTCTTCTTTTCAGTAAATGTGTATGGGAGTTATTTTATGTTATTGAATAGATTATTTAGATTTTCATCTATGATTTTCGTTATTCTGAGACATGCAGATTGTTGAACGAGCCCTTAAATCCCATATGAAAGGGAGATTTATCGTGCCCACACCTACATCTTGGCGCATTGCCTTAGATTAGATCTTTTTTTTTATATCTGCTTTCTTTTCCCATTCCAAATCCCCCAATTACAGAAGGAGTTGGCTTCTTTAAACTAGAGGTCACTTAGTTTAGCGCAATTGGTCCCCCATTAACTGAGTTTCCATAAGGCTACTGCTTGTCAAATTTTGGCATCAAAAGTTTCTTTTTCTGGCATGCCTGGTGGGACTTGTTTTGAATGTATCTAAATTCAAAGTGGGTGTATGAGTCGTCGACCTATTACTAGATCCCAAACAACGAATAACCCTGGCTTGCTAGTACCACTGCTAGTAACAGTATGAACTAGAACCCATCCGCGGAACATTCTGATCCCTCCACTAGCCATGTTTCTAATTGCTAATAGAAATTACATGGCATGGGATGTCGGAAGCTTGCTTATAACACCAGTAGCCCCAATTGTAAGGGCTCCTATCCCTTCTTCCATGCTAAAATCATTGCCAAAGTTCAACAAAGAAGGCTCAAAAACACCATTTGAACACCTCCAAGATGTCGTAGACGTATGTTTGGTACATGGTGTCACTGACCAAAATGTAGCGCTAAGGTTGCTCACAACCTCTTTCAAGGGCAAGGCACTAGATTGGTGTCGCACTTTGGAAGCTAACACTATTGGTACCTGGGACCAACTCAAAGATCCTTTCTACATGAGATTTTCGTACAATGGATATCGGTCTTTTCTATAATAGCAGTTGGCGACCATAAAGCAGGCCCCATATGAAGCCATGACTGATTTCAACAACCAGTTCCACACAAATTGGTAGGGGATCCAGGCTGATATTCACCCATTGGTCGAGTTGGCAGTCATGTTCTACCCAAAATCCATCAATGCTGACATCTCGATGATGATACAGTCTCTTGGTGGAACCACTCTACTGGATGCATACAACATTGTTGTCAAAGTAGAGAATAATCTGATCAACCCTAGAAAGCTGTCGCATTGGCCCGCTATGACTATATTTCCTGAGATATTAGTTCCCACCCAAGAAATAACATCTACTAGTGTGCCCGCTCCTCCCCAATCTATGTATACATATTTGAGCACGCCACAAAATGTCACTTCCACATCTGGCTCTTCAAAAGATGAGATGAGTGACATCAAGGAGTTGTTGCAGACCATCTCAAATGAAATAACCACCATCAAGCAGAACCATTCTGTGCCTTTGAAGCCAACCTACCAAAATTATTAAGACAAAAGATCTTCCTACCAACAAAATTAGTTCCAAGGAGACTCGCGCACAAATCCGCAGACTCAAAAAACTAATCAGATGATGTCAGTCCCTACTTCACTGCAAAATGATCACCCAAGCTCGAGTAGAGAGTTGATGGTAGGGAACAATAATCTTGCCAATGACATCAATCCCTAGTGCTTCCCTTGCAGTGACACACATATGTCCCGAAACTGCCCACACGACAACCTACAACAAAAGGTGGCAAAATAGCACAGTCAGGGCACGATGTCAGACCCTGGGGGTTATGCATATGCCTCTCCATAGATGGAAAATGTGGTGCTCACCACACAAATGTAAGGGATGTCCCTAGAGCAAGAAACTGATATATCTCCTGACCACACACTCTTCTCATGGATGGAAGAGGAAGAGGTGGTGTTTGCAAATGATGCATCCACATTGAAAGCCCCACAAGTGTAGTCCAATTACAACACTTTCTCTAAGAGGAGATTCACGAGCGAACCAGTCATCTTGCAGCCCAAAGGTGTCTCTGAATAGACTCCTAGTACTTTCGTAGTTGGACAAAAATTTTAGCCGTGAAGGGAAATTGTTATAACAAGGGCTAAGGAATAGAAGCCTTTGAATCTACCACCATTCAATGTGGTGGAACAATTGAAAAAAATCCTCTGCTAATGTGTCCCTTTGGGATATCTTAGCTATTCTGGCACATAAATCATTGATGCAAAAGGCCGTCTAGGAAGATGCAGTTATTGAGCCAATAGAACAATCCCTCAAGGGAAAGGCCATTGATTCATCACCCACAACCAAATTTCTCATAAATAGTACAGAGGAATCTTCTACCAAAGTTATAGATAAGCCAAAAAAAAGGCCTTTTTCCTAACTCTTATTGTGGGTAAAAAATTATTGCATAATTCCATGATTGACTTTGGTGCTAGTACCACAATCATGCCCAAATAAATAGCTGAAGCCTTAGGACTTAGCTATGAACCTTTAAAAAGGGGGGTTATGCAGCTTTATGGGAACAAGGTTGAAACCATAGGTGTCATTAAGGACCTCCCCTTGACTCTATTCTCCTGCCCTAGCATCACAGTTCCACAAGATACTATGATCATAGACGTTCCCCCCATGTTCGGTCTTTGTTTATCATAGGAATTTATTTCCAAGATAGGCGGATATCTTTCTTTGGATTGGTCACACTTGATCCTTAGGACCAAGCATGGAGCCAAAATCAAGATAATATTCAAACCTTTACATTCAGAACATGTAGCCAATAAAGCTATGATCAACTTTGAAGCCACTCATACCTCTATTGCCAAAGAGGAAATGTATTTTACCGAGCTACTAGAGGATGAAAAGGTGACCGAGGACTAGACCAATCAAGAAGAGGTCCTATTGAGAAAATATATAGACACTGATCCTTTTGGAACTATCATGCCACAGGATTGGGTACCTGTGTCATCTATGATGAAGATCAAGTGATTCCAGAGGTTGTAAAAGAATTCGAGAGTTGTCAAGCCTCAAAGCTATGAACACTACATTTTGATGGAGCGAGATGCAAATTTGGGACAAGAGATGAGATATGTTTGACATCCCCATCCAATGAAAAGACACTTTGGTCCTTCTGCTTCTAATTTGCTTTTTCAAACAATGAAGCTAAATACGAAGGCCTAGTGCAAGGTCTAAGCCTTGCAAAGCGGGTGAGCATTAAGCAAATAATGGTGTTTGGAGACTCTGAGCTAGTGTTCAATCAAGTTTGGGGCCTCTCTGTTGCCAAGAATGTCCACATGAGATCCTATAGAGATGAAGTATGGGACTTGATTGAAAGCTTTGAAGCCTTCAATATCTAGAAAGTTCCAAGAGAGGAAAATACAAATGTAGACCGTATGGTAGAAATAGGATCTCAATTTGACCCTGCTTCTGACCTGATTCATAATATACACTCTACATGAATGATCATCTGACCGGAAATCCCAGATAATGATCAAAGCTGGCAAGTGTTTGAAACTGATGAACACATCACCTCATTCATCCAACATTTGGGAGAGTTCGTAGAGCAACTCCAACCGAAGATTGCCGAGGCCTATAAAGAAAAAATTATTTAGCTAAGGTCCAACAAGCTTCCAAAAGGTTTGGTCACTCTTGAAAACCTATTCAATTTTTATGATGCAAGAAATGACAAGAGGAAGTTTGTAGTGGACAAAAGCAACTATGCAAATCTTCAAGTTGGAGATGGAAGAAGACTTAAGATTGGAAAAGATGTCCCACATCATGATAAAGAAAGAATCATCCATTTGTATGAGAAATATGGAGTAGTGGCTTGGTCATATGATGACCTCAAGGGATATGATCTCAAAATCATCCAACTTACTATAGAATTGATGGAAGGTGCAAAACTAGTCTTCCAAAAGAAAAGGCCGATGAATCCAAAGATTGAGGCACTAATGGCTCAAGAGCTGACAAAGCTAATTCAGTCATGGATCATCTTCTCGATCAAGCACAACACATTGATATCAAACTTGGTTCCAATATGAAAGAAGAACGAAGATATCCACCTATGTGTTAATTTCTAGGATTTGAATAGAGCATCCTTGAAGGACCACTACCCCTTTCCTTCCATGGAGTCTATCTTGCAAATAGTGGCAGGATCGGAGATTTTTTCTTTGCTAGATGACTTCTCCAGTTACAACTAGACCGAGTAAAAGAGGATGACTGACACAAAACACTGTTCACTACCAAGTGGGGAACGTTTGCATAAGAAAAAATTCCTTTCGGGCTCTCAAATGCAGGAGCTACCTTCCAGTGGGCAATGGATATTTCTTTCAGGGAATTGATCAATAAAATCATCTTGATCTACCTAGATGATCTTACAGTATTCTCCAAGAATAAGGATGATCATTTTGATCATCTAGAAATGGTTTTTAAAAAATTCCAGGAGTTCAGGATATCCCTGAACCAAAAAAATGTGTTTTCAAAGTGCTGGAAGGAGAACTATTGGGACATGTAGTGTCCAAAGATGGAATTGCAATTGATCCCAAGTAGGTGAAGGGAATCAGAGAACTCCCCTTACCAGTCAATAAGAAGGGAGTTCAGTCCCTTCTGGGAAAGGTAAATTTTGTGAGAAAAATCATTTATGATTTTGCAAGAATAATTATACCTATCACCCTAATGCTAAAAAAGGATCAGTTGTTCAAATGGAAAAAGGAAGCTAGAGAATCCTTTGAAAAGGTTAAGGACACTATTTCTTCAACTCATGTGCTGGTGAATCCAAACCTATCAAAGGACTTCATATTGTATGTATTCAGTAGCAAATCCAACATCACTACTATTTTGACTCAAAAGGATGATGAAGGAAAGGGAGAACATCCAATAACATTTCACTCCTGGACATTGAAAGATTATGAGACGAACTACAAATTTGTCGAAAGGAAAGAATTTTCCATTGTTAAGGGGCTCAAGAAGTTTTGAAACCTCATATCTTTCATCAAGGTAATGGTATATTTCATGCATTCCAGTGTGTGTGAGTACATAATAGAAGGAGAAATCATTAAAAAAAGGCCCAATTGGATCACTAAGATCCTCGAATATGATATTGAGGTCAACCCACAAAGACCGTTTGAGGAAGAGTATTGTGTGAGTATTTGGCACATGATGAAATGGTAGCCGAAAAGGAGCAACCCAAGCTTGTTCTAACAAATGAACCCGAGTCTAAAGGTTGTTGGCTAGCAAACAGAGTAAGATTCATGCATACCAAAAAATATCCACTAGGCCTTCCTTCTCAGAGGAGAAGATTCTATAGATTGTAGAATAGTGGATATGCACTTATTGAAGGGGTCCTCTTCAAAAGGAACTTCATCAAATTTCTTCTGTGTTGTGTCACCACATAACAAGTGAGGAGAATTCTTGACACATTCCACAACAGTCCCATGGGAAGACATTTGTCTGCAAAGACCACCGCTATCAAAAATATGTGTGCTAGATATTTCTGGCCTACACTATTCAATGACTCACACTCTTTGGTTAAGGCCTGGAAGGAATGCCAATTCTTCACTGGAAGAAGAAAAAACTCAACAATTCCCCTGAACCTGATAGTGGTTGATGAACCTTTTGCATAATGGGGCCTCAATTTTGTTGAGATGATTAATCCCACCTCCAACATTGGACACAAATGGATCCTCACAACTACATACTACTTTACCAAATAGACCAAGGCCATGCCCCTGAAGAATGTAACAGAGGCAAAGATTATAAACTTTCTCAAGGAATTGGTAACGAAATTCAACCTGCTAAAGACCATCATCTCCAACAACACTAAGGCTTTCATAGGCTCAAAGGTATGCCAATTTGCACTCAATCATGGTATATTCTTAAAGACGTCTTCAAACTATTACTTTTAGGGAAATGGTTTGGCCGAGTCGACTAATAAAAATTTAGTCCAACTCATTAACTAGTCGGAACATCAAATAGAGTGGCATAAGAACCTTCGAGCAGCACTCTGGGTAGACTACATAATCCCTAAGCAAGTTCTCAAGACTTCGCCATATGAATTGGTGTATGGGAAGGAAGCGCTATTGCCCATCTCCATGGAGATTCCTGCACTACAGTTATTCAAATCCCTAGAGGTTGAAGAAGATGAAGCCATGGAGGTCTAGTTGGTTGAGTTGTTGGAAGTACATGAAAAAAGAGAAAAGGCCCTAACATCCAAGTTTAATTGCCAATAGGTGGTTAAAAGGTGGTTGGACAAGAAAAACTCAGACTAAGGTCTTAAATGTGGAGACCTAGTGCTAAAGTTCAATGAGAGGGCCGCAAAGCCTAGCCAACATAGAAAATTTGATAGTCTGTGGGAAGGCCCTTTTCGAATAACTCAATGCAAGCAACATAACACATTCAAATTAGAAAATATGGAGAAAGAAGCATTGGGGATTCCAGTTAATAGAATCCACCTCAAATTGTTCAATTAAGCTTTATTAATTGTTCTGCCTATGTAAATATGTAATTATTGTAAATTTTCCTTTGTGTTCTTTTGTTCAACTAGTCTTTCCAAAGGCAACCCATTAATGCAAAGAAGTAGAGAAAAATGAACCCATATGCAAAATTGAAAAGGTACCCATAAAACAGAGGAATACAACTTATAATGCAAGAAGTAGAAAGAAAAAGAGACAAAAAAATTAATAAAAGTTGTATATTCATTAGATGGTATCATATACTTTGATATTACACTTCCAAAATGGCTCTAGGGCCATACTTTAAAGTATATCTATATATACTAGGAAATTTTTCAAGTATATGCATTAAAAGCCTTTTCTAGGAATATATACAAAAAATAGATGAAAAGTGTTGATTCTTAAATGACAACAAGAGCGTCATCAACAGTGACATCTAGAAAAAAATCATTACCAAGATCATTAACAACAGTAGGGGCATCAACAACAACAACAACCAATGGTAGAGGATACACCAGATCCCTTAAATCAGTATACCACTTCACGCCATAGAACAACGCCATGTTGTAGCAGCGTAGCAAGAAGTGGAAGACACGAGTAACCCTTTGGCGGTGCTATTCATGAGTTAGAATGCAGAATCCACTTAGGAACGACACCCACGACACCACTGCATCTTCTTCAATGTGTTTTTGGAGGTCACTCTCTGTAGGAAGACCCAAGCCATACACCGCATTAGCCACAATTTCTCCAAGGCCGCCAAGGTAGCGCTTCAGGATGATTTCCAATGTAATTCATAGGATCACTGGCTTAGGGACCTATATATCAAGCAAGGATGCAACAAAGTGAGAGGAAATGTTAGTATTGACCTTATACTTGTCTTCATACTCTATACAGTCCCTACCCACTACCCACTTCATTAATATAATAGTCAACAAATGTTTGTTCTTCGTCATTCGCTTCGAACACCTATTAGAAACTTCACCTAAAAAATTTGTTTGAGACTTATTGCTAGTGAGCCTGATTGGAGTATTCATGATGCCTAATTCTACCCAACTACCCAAATGCTAATTTGTCCCAATCACTAAGTGTAATTCCTTTTGTTGCCTTTAGGTCTATTTATTGAAATAGCTAGGATATCTGAGTTCCATAAGCATAATGCTAACTAGGTATTAACTCAAAAATTCCACCAAGAGCCAGCTCGATTTTCCCACCCAGTTGGGTCTACCATGTACGAATTGTTGCATGCGAAGTTAAGAAGAAGTGATTAATTAACAAAAATCAGTGGTAGTCCCAAGTGGTAGTCTACACGACCAAGTACTGATGTATCACGTCGCAAGCACTTTTCCAAATTCCAAGGAGGAATTCAAATATTTTTGAGTACTCATTGCATCTTTGGCTTAATCATTCATTTTAGAATATTAATTACAAAGCATGCAAAAGGTGTTGTATGCATTCAATCGTCGGCTCAATTTCCCAAGAAAATCATGCTGTAGGACATGATTACTAATTTTCATTATGAATTCTTGTGTTTTCAAAAGGGCAATAAATTCATTTTGTATGAGCAAAGGAGCTGGTATACATGCTGGATTTAATGCAAAAATACAACCATTGTCTACAACTCTAAGTCGAGAAAAAGCTAAGTGTTGCATGCAAAGGAATAATATTGTGAAAAAATTCTTGAGTATGCTATCCAATGCAAAGAGTTTTGAGTGAAGAATTGCTGAAGAACACAAGTGAATTGTAGTAGGTTTGAGCATCATAGAAATCCACAACACCCTGAAATGGCCCAAAATCCCTTTTTTGACACCATGCGTGCGACACCCATAGCCAATATTTTTAGTGATGCCTCTTATGCTTCGTATGGGATACCAAAGAAGTCGAAGTGGATCCACATGCGGGACGTGGAAAAGCAGAAAACTCACAGGGACCAGTCCCAAATAATGGAAGAATGGGATAACATTCATGATCCCATCCTCAAAACTAACCCTAAGAGTCTTAGGGGAGCAACTTGTGGAAGAATGAAAGTGGCCACTAACAAATGTCAATTGGCGTACAAGAAATGGGTTTTTGGACTCCTACAATATATGGTCCCTTTTGTGCATTACTGCCTAGAGGTAGTTCATGAAGGCATTCAACATTTCAACCCAGATAACAATGCCATTGAGGGTCGGGACCTGAGAGTTATAATTAGTGAGGAGGCTAGCAGGGACATGTTGTGCATCACAAAAAGGGGCTCTAGAGTAGAAAGGATGGATTCATTCACTCCAAAAAATGTGGACAACTATTGGAGAGGCAAAGATCTCGCTCTAGATTTTTATAACAAAGAAGTTCCCAAAGGCCTCAAGAAGATTTGGAAAAGCCACCACAAATTCTAGTCGTGCACAATGCTTTTAAACAGGATATGTAGGAGGCCTTATCTATGATGGATTTTTTTTGTGGCATGGACGAGGACAAGTACATGCAAGAGTTTCAGCTAGGTTTGGGTTTTCAGTTGAGGAAGCAACATTCCTTATTCTGGCAGGACTTTGCGGAAGTCATCATTTGAGAAATGATGAGCCAAATCAAGGAATACAAAACACAACATAAGTTCATGTTTCCTTCTATCCTTGCTCATATGTTTTTACACCAGAACCCTGACTTCTTTAAAAAAAATATGAGGTTAGCTATTTTTGATGAAAAAGGAGTAAGAAGGCCAATTTCTGTATGGACTCCCCTCCTTTCTACAATATACATATGACTATTATGCATTCTCGGATTGTTTCTTGACTCCAATTCTGCAAGACTTGAGTGAGGATGGAAATCTTTATTGACTTTCTTCCAAACAAACATGGTGGATGCAGAGTTTCACTCCTAAATGTGTTTGGTTTCTCAGAGAAGATTTTACATTCATTTGACTACGTAGCTTTATTGAGGAACCATTCTGGCTCCCGTCATGCATCACAAATAGGGTGTTGGATCTCAAGATTTTTTGGCAAGTGTCAGTTATTGACAATAACTTTTATGGAGGGAAGAACAAGAAAGGGTTTTTCTACTGCCCATTGAGCTTCAAAACGATGGTTATGGTAAAGAAGCAGACACATAAGCTTCTAGAGGAAAAGTTGGCTCATCTAGGGCTAGTATTGATTTGCAAAAAATGGCAATATAACCCTAACAATAATTTAGCAAACATAAACGTTTGGGTGACTCACAACCCCTGGCCTTACTGGGAAAAGTGATAGAATCCCTTGTCAGAATATGATGATCATTCCTATAGAGGATAGGAGGCTGACATGGCTCAATTTCTATTTCCCTTTGGAAAAGTTTAATGAGAAGTGTCAAATGGGGGCCACCCTTCGCAATGATTTGGCCAAGTATTAGAACTGGAGTGAGAAAAATATTAGAGATTTCTAGATTTACTGTCAAGAGATCCAATTCCTTGATGCCCCGTTCCAAGACGTAGACAAGGATGAAAAATTTGATACTCTATGGAACATAGCACATGATGATACTGATGCAAGATATGATGAGGATATAGACCTAAAGGAAGCTAGAAAATATACAGGGAAGGGGAAGGAGAAGGAAAAGGAAGTGAAGACGGCCCCAGCACAAAAAAATGGACAAGTAGCAAAGCAATCTAGCAAAACTACTCTAAAGCTGCGGGTGAAGATGTCATGTTTGGGAGCCTCGCAAACACACACATGGGCCACAAAAAGACCCAGAGTAGTCCAACAACACCCATCAGAGGTCATAGAGGTGGAAAATTCTCCACCCGACAAAAGGCAGTGCATAGATGAAACTTCTAGAGAGGTTTTACAGGAACCTGCAACAAGCCAAGGATCAAAGTCATCTGTAGGTTAGGTATCTTTCTCTCCCCCTCTTCTTGATTCACAATCTTTGGTTTCTCTTGTTATCTCTACGTCACCTGTCACTTCAAGTGTTGGACTTTCTTTCTTTGCTTTTGATGCAATGGTCGTAGGAGGTTTCTCCCAATTCTCCCAAGTTGGACAATTCAATTTTACTCCCCCTCGGGTTACTCCACCTTTCGTCGGAGCATATTCTACATCCGCTATTGCTCCACCTTTTTCTACCACATCGGCTCTGACCCAACTTGCCCAACAAATGGAGTATGTTGTATCTTTTCTACCACCACCACTCCCTATGAATCCTTCTGGCACTTCATAAACTGGGACTTGGTATATTCCCCATTCTTCCCACTAATGCTCTCTCTTCTAAAGAAGAAATCAGCTAGAACCACTACTCTCTCGTTCCTTTTTTCTCTTCCTCCCAATGCACCCTTTGCAGGTGAGCTGATTAGATTTCCAGTAGAATTTATGTCGAAGGGTGAGAAAACAAGAGCAACACGGGCTCTCAGGCTCCAAAAGCAAAGGGACAAAGATGCTAAAAAGTTGGTTGAACCACATGTGCAGACCTTTTTTAATGAGGCTCAACAGTCGTTGCATTTTGCAACCATGCATCCAAACATCATCAAGCCTCAAGGAGAGATGCAACCTAAAGATTACATCATCCATGCTATGGGACTCAATTTGTGCACAACCCGATTGCAAGATAAAGTTGAGCTCATGGAGGAGACCCAACGTGTGGTGACCACAAAATTTCTCAAGTCTAGTCGCCAATTGAAGAAGAAAGAAGTTGAGCTCAAAAATGTCAAGGAGAGGATAGAGGTCCTATTGAAGAAGGACAAGGAAAGGGACACCAAATTTGCATGCTTGTCACAACAAGCGCAGGAAGAACATGCTAGAATACAAGAAGAACTTGTAAAGTTCCAATCCAAAGATCCCAACCTTGTCGCTGATCTATAGTAGAAAAACTTTGAATTACATGACCGGTTGGCATGGGCAAAGGAGGAGATGCAAAAAAAGAATGAGGAGTTTCAGCATCAATGTGCACAATTAGAGTAGAGAATGCAACTGAAGGACATAGACTTCTAGGGTCGAAAAGCTCAATTAGAGAAGGAAATCCAGGAGGTAATGCTCTCCCTAGATAGGGAATCTGCAACCAAAAGCCAGAATGAGGAAAAATTGCTTACCGAGTTAAGAACCCTATAGGAACAACTCTTTGTTGTAGACAAAAGGATTGCATAACTGATGCACGATGTTGGGTCGAAGGATGCACAAATTGGTCTTTTGAAGAATCCTACCCAACCCCCTACTACCCAGTTAGACCTCCTTCTAGTATCCCAACAACTATATATTTCATACTAGGAAAAGGTCAAGGCCTTCTATTTGACTATTCAATCGACACTTTAGTTCATGGCAGAGGTGACAAGTTTGAGTAGGGAGGTTCATGGAACGATTAAACAATTCCCACAATTCATTGCGGAGAGGATTCCTGAGGTGGAAAAGTTGCTAGATAAGTTGTACACGGTTCCAAATGAGGGCTTAGTGGGCATAGGGATCGAGGATCGAAGGTCAACTACCAAGACAACAAAATAATTCATCTGTTGCCATGTAACCATCCTCCATGCTAGCGATTGCTCGACAACATTGGGTCGAACTATGAACATGTGGGCAAAATTCTCCCAACTGAATCAAATTGGCCTTCCCTCCCCATTTTTCTTTGATGATTCAGTGGCCACAGCGGAGCATATTGCAATGAAGATTGAGGAGAATCAACATGACATATCTACTTTTCATAGCTTCAGTCAACCCCCTACTATTGAGGATATTGAGGGCATCACTCATCAGATAGCACAGCTACTCTTTCAACTTGAGTCTGGGATCGGGATATCCATGAAGCTGCCATTCAAAGAAGTGATTGATCTACAAGAGGGATAAGAGAATCTACATGTCATATCGACACCATCTAAGGCCGACTAGCTGCCTCTACAGACTGATCTCTCAAAGCTCTGACTCCATCACCCATTGAATAAGACTCTGGCCTTAGAACCAAAAATTTTGGGTTCCTCATTCTGTAGTTGCCAAAAGTTGTGGATATAGAATCCCTCAAGCTCCCTTCGGGTTGATTATATTTTGCTAAGTTCAACTTGCACCCTATACATTTGAATATCCCTAGGCACCTTTTTGAAGAGTTTTTCCCGCTATCACCATGTGTCCGCCGCACACTCCTTGCATGGATTTCCTCCCTTGCTTCTCTATCGAGCCTTGCCATGCTTCCACATGTCAGCAGTGCGGGCCTTTGAAAGCTTGCTTCCCTTTGCTTCTCTATCGAACTTCATGCCTGCATGCCACGTAGCATCGTTTCGCGTAAACTTTTCGGCGGACTCCACAGTTAGCGCTAGTAGCAAAGACTTCTTCACATGTCTTCTCTACGGGGGTTTTCATCGCAAGGAAAGAGGAATCAACAACAAGCCCCACCCTATCGCCACATGTCCTAACTGATTTCATGGGTGAGTGACACATGTCTACATGGGATTCAGCTACTTCTACAATGGGACCGCCGCCATCATTTGCAAGGGATGGATCTGGCTTGAAGGCGACTGCATTCTATGTCTCAAAAATCTTTTATATTGAAATGGCTTGGGGAAATCATTGTGATGGACATCATTTCTCTTGCCAGGGAATCTTTTCTATTACTGGCTTTTAGGCGGTGGGATTATTTTCTATAAATATCAGCTTCTTCTTTTTGAAAATGAGTTGGAAGATACACATAAAAATAGTGGAAATACACCAGGCCTTTTGTATTGTTTTTTATTATTGTATTAAGACTCGTAGACTGTACCATTATTGTTTGGAATTTTTGTTTCTTAGCTATTTGACAAAACATTATACTGTGCCATTATTGTACTGAGTAGTTTATTTACAAAACTTCTATAATTTCAATATAAGTTTGTTGATTAAGACCATGTCTTGGACTATTCTTTTTAGTAAATGTGTATGGGAGTTATTTTATGTTATTGAATAGATTATTTGGATTTTCATCTATGATTCTTTTTATTCTGGGACATGCAGATTGTTGAATGGGACCTTAAATCCCATTTGAAATGGAGATTTATCATGCCCACACCTACATCTTGGCGCATCGCCTTAGATTAGATCTTTATTTTTTATATATTCTTCCTTTTCCCACTCCAAACCCCCTAATTACAGAAGAATGTGACTTCTTTAAAAACCTAGAGGTCACTCAGTTTAGCACAATTGGTCCCCCATTAACTGAGTTTCCCATAAGACTGTTGCTTGTCAAATTTGGCATCAACATCCTACACAACACACATAATCTTACTGAGGTATCCATGGATTTAATGATTTCTCAATATTAAAGAATCAATTAGAATATAAATAGTCCTTTAATATATCATATGCTATAAAATCACCAATGCTAACAAGATAAATTCCTTACTCATCCCCAAGAGGAAGCCCTACATTCATGAATCCTTCACAATACTAGAGATATCAATAATACTCATGTGTGCATCAATCATCCCATTGAAAATTTCCCTTCACAAACCACATCCCTCTTTCATTATGTAATTCAAATGAGAATTTTAGATCCATTGTTTTCGTATCACTCTAGTAAGATGAGAGATTATAAATTAACACATGTAATAAGTAATATATTTTATACATGGAAATGGAGATGAAATACATAGCAAAATAAAGTGGTTTATATAAGTCTTCTTTTTTTTTCTCATGCATAAACACATTACTACATACCAAAAAATTGAAACCACTTACCATACACTAATACACATAAATATATTAACTTATGAACCTTTCTTTAAATCTTATAACAAACAAACACAATAACAAACACTAAGAACTTTATATCATAAGGACCACAAAAGGAAACACCATTCACCTAATAATTTTCTAAAGACTATGAGAATATAGAAAAATTTAGGCCTATCAATCTAATATTTATTGAAGGCTTTGAACATGGAGACAAAGCTCCTTAGGTTTCTTTCACTAACTTAAAAATTATTGCTAGTCAATATGATACATGTCTTTGTGACATAGATTTGATTTGTGCTCCTTCTTTTGTCATCACAACTATAATTTCTTTAGTAATATCCTCCTTAGTGAAAGATAAATCCTCTTCATTTCTTCTCACTTCTACTAACACCTTAAGATCTTGTGCAAGCTTCTCTTTTAAGTCTTGATCAAATTACATCAGAAGTGTTATAATTGGCACTCCAAACCTTAACCCTTCTTTTATTGAATTCCACCCACAATGGATGATTCAAAATGTGTAATTGTGGATCTCACTTTGTCACCACCAATCCATTTTCGTATAAAATAATTTACAAAATTAGAAGTGGTTTTCAAATATATGACATTATTATTTTTTGAAGTAAAAATAACTATTGTGTTTTAAATATAAGAAAACAACAAAAGATTATTGGATATTTGAGGTTGGTACATTTAATTCTCATAGAGATTCCAAAAAGGCTCATAAATATTTCATATTATGTATCAAAGTAGTAGATTTTTTTTAAAAATGAAGTTTTGAGATTTCCATATTTCAAATTAATTAAAATTTTAAAAAAATGTGTAATTTTTTCATATAGTAGTTATGAGTTCATTTAAAAAAAATGAATATGTAGTTAGGGGAGAGAAACCATTAGATGAATTTGTACCAATAGTTGTTATGGTGTTGCACAATAAGGACCCTTTTTCTTGTATAGTTTTACCTACTATTTATAAATTGTCACTAGTAGGCATTATGTTTTCACCTAAAAGTAGACAAAAGATATTTGTTTTCATAATACACTACAAAAATAACCAATCAAATGATGACAACATATAAGTAAATCATTAATACATGCATTAATGCACATATTTTAGTCTTAACTTTTTTCAATATATAATTATTTTCAAACAACTTATAAAAAATGTTTTAATCAATCTAGCAGGTTCAATGGTTAGTATGGTTTAGTGTATTGGAAATACTATCACTCATCCTATATACATAGATATAAAATACCACTGTCATTGTATCGAAAGGTGGAGAGTTTTGGCCCCACAGTTACCATTGCACCAAAAGATCGACTTGTTAATTCTTGATAGAACCACCAGAGTTAACAGATCCATGGGAGGCAGTTAGTCCATGTCATAAATCCTGAGGGGAGCACTGACCACCTACTAACAATCTCCCCCTCCGCATTACACAAGGGGATTCAAACTCGACACCTTTGGCTCTGATACCAATTGTTGGCCCCATGTTTTTTCGTTGCACCAAAAGATCAACCTATTAATGCCTAGTACAACTGCCGGAGTTAACAGATCTTTAGGAGGCTATTAGTCCATGTCATGAATCCTGAGGGGAGCACTAACCATCTGCCAACATAGAGACACTATAAAATGATCAGAAATAAACAACACACTCTAAGCTTTGACTTGTTTAGGTGGCTCATTTGAAATCACCCTTGTGATTTAAGATGAACCATCCAAATAAATCAAAGCTTAGAGTGTGTTGTTTAAACCAAAATATATAAACTAATTCTTTGTAATTTTTTAATAAATTTAGACATAGATAAACACTTAAATTCTAGTGATTTTAAGATTGTAATTATTTTAAAGAATAGGGCACCTAAAATAGGTGAATTTGATCTTGGAATCCTTGTAGAAAATCATTTCTGGGAGGTAGAACCCAAAGGAATAACACATTTCTCTCTTGTAGACCCA
Source organism: Sequoia sempervirens (assembly GCA_007258455.2). Taxonomy (NCBI): domain Eukaryota; kingdom Viridiplantae; phylum Streptophyta; class Pinopsida; order Cupressales; family Cupressaceae; genus Sequoia; species Sequoia sempervirens. Next base: position 150,855 of record VDFB02338855.1, on the reverse strand, counting down.
TTAGAATTGCGGCGAGTTGTTGGTGGGTGAAAATGTACTCGCCGCCAAAAGACACTACCACCACTAAAACAACAAGCTGCCTATTGAGCCACTATAAGAAAATATCATCAACGGGGAGTGGAGGGAGTTTACAAATGAGTAATCCAATAATGGTGCAAAAATTAGGGTCCAATAATGGTGCATCTTAATTGCATGTGGCAACTTATTTGGAACTTAAAATTTATATAGTGGAGTATTAAGGGATGTGAATAATTTTTTTTTTAATTATTATCATAAATTAATGTAAGTGAACATTCATTTTAGAGAACAATAATTTTAGTTAATTTGTAATAGGATTCTAAAAATCATAGTTCACATGTTCAAAATCTAGAGCATAAATTTAAGTACTTATATAACATGTTTATTATCAATAGAATAACAACACAAATACAAACATGTCTCAAAGAACATAACATAATGTTTTTGTATACAAATAAATTATGGACATCAATATTAATGTAAGGGAAGATTCATTCTAGATATCTTGTTCCAAAATTTTTGTCAATTTTTCATTCCCCACTACCATCATTAAATTCTAGTGAATTTCAATCCATACTTAAATCAATTTAAATTAATTTCCACAATGGTTTAAACCTCAAATATGTTATGTCAATGATTATTTTTATCTTTTTATTTTTCTCGTTGGCTACACTCAATCACCTTTAGATAAATTGAGCTAGGTAAGGTTGAATACCAGTATGTATTATTAATTTAAAATAATAATAATAATTATATAGAGAAAATAATCAAATGATAATAAAAATTTAAGATTTAGAAGTGAGATTAATTATGCTAAGAGGTATCCTATAATAACAATAAAACAAACATCATGTCAATGTCAAGATAGTGTACCTAATATTAAAACATAGCCAAGATATATTTGAGAAAACTAGAACTAGAAAACAATAAATATAGCATATCTATATAAAGTAATTTTAAACAAAGTAGCTTGGTCAATGGTACATATGGCATATTCAAGCTTTTTAGAATTGATCATGGAGGTGTTGTTTGGGTTCAATCCAAGAATATTGAAATTGGAAAAACTTTACATAAAAAATACAAGAGCTATATATATCAGCCATCTCTCCACTATGAAATCTAATAAAAAGAGTGGCGAGAAAAGTAAAACTAGAGAAATAACTAATAATGTGGTGGAAATTTCCATGAAAACTAACGTGTGCATAGACTATTCATAGATGGTATGGCCTTTCCATGGAAAATAATTTCTTTTGATCCTAAAAAGTTTACCAACATGGGCTTATTTACATTGCTCTATCTTATGTTAACATAATTGGATTGTTGTATTTACTAGAAATTACAACTTCATGTGCAATGGGTACACCGAAGACATATTAGTTAATTTTGTGTTAAATTTGTTTATTATAATCTAAAAAAATTGATTGAGATCTATAAGGTACAAATCCTCTCTTTGAATAGGCAGAAAGATAAATAGGTATGAAGTTCTCCAAAACCAAGAAAGCATTAAAGATAAAGCAATATATCCTTGTTATTTTGTCATTGAAAGTGAAATAAGAATTCATGGTTATACATGACATTAGACAATCTTCACACAAATTATTCTTCACACAAAATCAACCATAGCCAAAAAAAAGACATGATCAGAAGACTCGCCTTGTAGAAAACCCAATATGGGAAAAACTCTAAGAAGAGCGACACTATTCTTCCTCATCTCCACCCTTAACTCCTCACAAAGAGGTGTGGAAGGTCAGTAAGGGAAAATTTAATTCCACAGGCAAACCCTATTGTATGAACCAACTGCAACAAAAAAAAAGACATGATCAGAAGAGTCACCTTGCAAAAAACCCAATATGGGAAAAACTCTCAAAAGAGTGACACTATGCTTCCTCATCTCCACCCTTAACTCCTCACAAAGAGGTGTGAAAGGTCAGTAAGGGAAAATTTATGCCCACAGGCAGACCCTATTGTATGTCCTTCCATGGGGGGAGTAAATAAATAAACCCCTCCCTTTTAAATAGTTAGTAGCTTTTTACCAACATCCCCTTAAAGGGTTAATAGTTTAGAATAGTAAACATTCAAAGGAGTGATTTGGTTCAAAAAGAAAGACACGAGAAGTCATTTGACTCAATAAAAGACTTCGGACAGTTACCAACAATTAGGTACCAAAGCATTGGTTGCACAAGTGCCCAATTATCACAAAATATTCCTACCACAAAAACTTATAGCAATCATAAGTTCATCTAGCATGGGTTCATCACAATTTTTTTTTTCTTAATTGCATTATTTATGTAGAAATCATAAAAAAAGCAAGCACCATAGAAATATTATAGGAATAGCTAACAACTACATTGCAAAATTTCAAGTGTTTAATGAATTTTTTTGAGGATATAGTTTCAAACCAAGACTTAATGTGGATGCTACAAGATTACTAATTATAGATACTAAACATATTTGTGTTGCAATTAAGGTCATCATCCAAGATAATGGTTGTGGAAATTACAAGCTCCCTAATAATGCTTTTGTGGTAGGAGAGTTACCACAATCTCCTAGATCACGGGGATGTCTGCAAATAAATGAAGCCTCCACATCCCAAACATCTCCTGAAGACTATCCTAACTTCACAAGGTGGGGAGATCTTGGCCAAGAAGTTATTGAGGCAGATCCATCTCATATGCTGTATAAAGATGAAAGACCAGTAGCTGATTTACCAATGGATGACATAAGAAAGGGTCTACAAATGATGCTCGCAATGGGCTATGACAGAAACCAAAGACTTGGACAAAATGACAATGGGCTTATAATACCTATCATTCTGGAGACGCGAGAAATAACAAATCTTGGCCTTGAATATACCCCTTCAAGTATAACCATACATGGCTGAAGTCCTCCAGTTAGAAGGGTTAATAATCCTCCTCATCCAACCGCAACAGAACTATGCTTACCAGTATCTACAGGTAGAGTCATCGATAACTTTACCTATGATATAAATGATGTCTGTAGTAGTAGTGATGACAAGGATACCATGACCAACTTACCTAGGCTATTTGTGGATACCACTCTTTGCATGATTAGCACCCTATCTTTTGAATCAAACCACCAAAATCATGAGATCTGCCTAGTATATCCCCAACTCATCAACTACGACCAACGAGGAGCACCAATTCTTGATACATTTGAAAATGATGAGGGTCTCTTAGAATTCATGGGACTGTGGGATAACGTTCCATGTGGGGATCACAAAGCAGGGTTCATAATTGAGCTAGATACACATGCCTATTATGGGGAAACGATTGAATCCCTCAGTCGCATAAGTGAAAAATTAAGAATAATATCTAAGTCCTTGAGTGAAAACCACACTGTGGCACTCTCCGACCAGAAAAAAGTAAAAAGAAAGGACACATCCAATGGTGAAAACCTCTCTGAGGTGCCCGAGGATGGAGGATTCAATCTTCCTTCTAGAGCTATTCATCAAGAGAAATCAGCAGTCCTGACAGAAAGATGCAATCCGGTCAATCTAGGAACAGAGGAAACCCCACATATCACATTCTATGTAGAATCATTACTATCAGAGGAACAAGAGCTCCTAGAAGCATTCCTAAGAGAAAGACAGATAAACTTTCCATGGAGCTATGTTGACATTCCTAGGCTTGATCCAGAGATCATGGTTCACCACTTAGCAGTATATCCAGAAGCAAAGCCTGTTAAACAAAAGCTTCAAAAAATGCACCCTCAGATTGCCTTATTAGTCAAAATGGAGCTAAAAAAGCTATTAGATGCAGGATTCATCCGACCGATAGATTATCCAGAATGGGTGTCAAACTTGATACCTATCTCAAAACCCGATGGGGGCATCCGAATCTGCATAGACTTCAGGGACTTGAATAAAGCATGTCCAAAAGATGACTTCCCACTTCCAAACATTGATATGATCCTTGACATGAAAAATGAACATGAGATGTTGTCACTAATGGACGGATTCTCAGGGTACAATCAGATCATGATAGCTAAAGAGGACCATCATAAAACAACTTTCACCAATCCATGGGGGACTTACTATTGGAATATGATGCCATTCGGCTTAAAGAATGCAGGAGCAACATACCAAAGGGCCATGACATTGATATTCCATGACATGATTCATAAGAAGGTTGAAGATTATGTTGATGAAATTCTAGCCAAATCTAGAAAGAGAAAAGATCACATAGCAACCCTAAGTGCCATTTTTGATAGGCTGGAAGAGTACAAGGTCAGATTAAACCCAAAGAAGTGTGTCTTCAGTGTACAATCAGGAAAGTTGCTAAGATATATAGTGTCAATGAGAGGTATCAAGGTAGATCCAACAAAGGTAAAAGCAATCCTCGAGATGGAGGCACCAAAAACATTAAAGCAATTGAGAGGTCTCCAAGGTAGGCTTCAATCCATTTGAAGATTCATAGCACAACTGGCGGACAAAAAGAACCCATACTCTCACCTACTTCACAAGGATGTAGCATACAAATGGGATAACAAGTGTGAAGAGGAATTAAATAAAATCAAAGAATATCTACTGACACCACTGGTCCTAATGCCACCAATCCCAAAAAAACCATTAATTCTCTACGTATCAGCAACAACAACAATCCTTGGAGCTCTCCTAGCTCAGCATGACAAAAATGGAATAGAAAGGGCTATCTATTACATCGGCAGAACAATGGTTGGCCATGAGCTAAACTATTCATTCATCAAGAAATTAAATTTTAGTAGATTCCCAGAACCAACAACATAGCAGCAGATGCCATGGCAACAATTGGATCCTTACTGGATATCCCCCACAACGTTCCAAAATATGAATTCCTGATAGAGTAGCTTCTCGTACCTGCTTTCGAGGTACCAAAATTAGAATTCATGTGTGAAATCGTTGGTCCCGGTGATCCTTGGTACCATGAAATTTACACATACCTTCGAATAGGATTCATACACATCGACATACCCTCAAACATAAAATGAACCTTTGTCAAAAAGGCATCCAGATTTGTCATCCTAGGAGATACCTTATATTGTAGAAGCATAGAAGGAACCCTACTACACTGCTTAAACGTTGAGGAGGCATTAACCGCTCTAACTGAAGTACATAATGGTATCTATGGTTCACACTCGAGTGGAATGACCATAGCTAAGAAATTGCTGAGGATGGGGTATTATTGGCCCACAATGGAAAGAGAGGCACATGATTATGCCAGAAGGTGTCTACAATGTCAACAACATGGGGACCTCATCCATGTTCCAGCTCAAGAGCTTCATCCTATCGTCACACCATGGCCCTTTTCGCACTGGGGACTCGATCTCGTTGGAAAAATCACACCCACTTCATCTAACGGCCACAAATTCATCATAACTGCAACAAGTACTTTAATAAGTGGGTGGAAGCCATACCCATGACATATATAACTGGGAAGCATATTTCAAAGTTCATCCTGAACTATCTCATTTTTCGTTATGGTGTTCCACAAGCCATTATCTCAGATAATGGGACACCATTCAAGAATTAGGAGGTTCGCGACTTATGCAAAAAATTCAAAATCCAACATCGCTTCTCCACCCCATACTATCCCCAAGGCAATGACCAAGCAGAAGCTACAAACAAGACCATTATGAAAATCCTCAAGAAAACAGTCAATGGCGTAGGTCATGACTGGCATCTGCAGCTTAATCCTGCCCTCTGGGCCTATCAAACCAACATTTTCACACCCACCGGCACCACCCCTTTCTCCCTGGTTTACAGATCAGAAGCAATACTCCCCATTTAGATCGAGATCCCATCACTCAGGATATCACTGTAAAACCTTATCATAGATGAAGAGTACTGAGTAACAAGATTGAATGAGCTGGAGTTACTGGATGAGCGACGTATAGATGCTTTGAATCATTTGCAAGTCTATCAGAATAGACTCAAAAAGAGCTATAATAAGAAAATCAGAAGCAGGACTTTCCAAGTTAGAGAACTAGTATTAAAAGAGAATCAGAAGAATGTCCCAAAGCCAAGCAACAAAGGAAAATTTGAAACCAATTGGTTGGGACCATTCATTATCAAAACAAGTTACAAGTTAGGGGAATATCAGTTATCAACACCCGAAGGGGAACCTCTGCAAGAGCCCATGAATAGATCTCATCTCAAAAAGTTTTATGCCTAAATTTTTCAAGGTATAGAACCAAAAATCCAAAAAAATAAATAGAAAAAGTCCTAAAAAAATGGTTACCTTGGCGAAAACCTGGCAAACAGGTGTCTTGGTGACAACAAAAAAATCAAAAAAGAAAAAAAATCCAAAAATAAATAAAAATAAATAAATCAGAAAAAGGATTGAAAATAGAAAAGAAAAAAATTGTCCTCTAGTAAAAACCACTTCGGTGGCACTTTGGGCAAGTACCTTGGTGAAAACCTGGCAACAGGCACCTTGTACAAATAAGCACTTTCCGTCCACCAGGATCTTTACGGCTTGTTTTGCATCATCCATCCATTACATTCCCATCATCCATCACATTTGGATCTCCATCACTCATCCACCTGCATCCACACCATAGCTTGGTCCTGTTTTCGTATCATGATCCCTCCTAGTACTACTTAGCCCATCCTCAAGGTCAGTTTGTCTTGCCTTTATCGGAGTAGTCTATCACCTCACACTGGGGGCATGTTTTCATCGGATCAGATTCGTGTATATTCTTAAAGTCCTAAACATCAAAAAATCCAAAAACATAAAAAAATCAAGAAAATCCAAAAACATCAAAACATCAGAAAATCCAAAAACATCAAAACATATCAAAATCCCAAAAATAGGTCACAAAAAGTCAGTCAAAAAGTTAAAAAAATAGTCGTCTTGTCGAACTACAGGTCTCTAAGCCTTGAACGTAGGCAAGGTTGATCTTTGATCATCCCTCGAGACACTTAGGTCAGTCCTTTAGGCATCCATCATAATAAACTGACATCTCATCATGTATATCATCATCTGTAAATCAGTCAACTTGTCAGTCAAACTACGTGGTCTCTGCATGTATAACGTAAGCAAGGTTAATTTGTTGATCAACCCCCGAGGCCCCTAGGATAGGTCCTTAGGTTAGTCTCTTGGTCAAAATCTTAGAAAACCCCAAAACATTGGGAAAATCAAAAATCAAAACATTTGAAAATCTCCAAAACATACCAAAAATAGCCTCAAAACATCTCAAAAAGATCAAAAACATCCAAATATTTGAAAAAATCCATCCATCTCATCTCGCTTGCACCCGAAATAACACCATTCATAATAAACGATCATCATCCTCAATCTTTGGTAAGATAATCAGAAACAAGTCTAGTAGGTTAAAAATGAAAACTCAAATCATCAAGTCTTAGGTCTAAGTTAGTACGTAAACAAGTTGGTCAACTCTTTGTGTCGATAACCCATCATCCAATTGGTCCCATATCAATCATCATTTAGAACGCTTTGGATAAATGAAATAACATGCCGCCATCCACTAACATGTCCTAGGATGTATCCTTCCTACAATGGGCATTATCTTTTGGCAATAGTTTTGGTTCTTATCCTTAGAAAACACTGCCCTTTTGGTTAGCGGTATTGAAGAACATTAGCTTGTTTGTTTACTTTATCTTTATCTTATGACTTATCTTATTGCACTCATTCCAAGGACTTCTCGATGATATCCGAACAAAGGATTTAGAGAAATAGGAATGGGGCAACGATCATTGTCTTTTGTTTGCTATCCTTGTTGGACGTTCTTGTAATATAAGCTTGGCGAATACTTGCTTTGTTAGGTATGTATGGATGAGGTTTTGGGCAGCTTGTTGACTATTGCATTGATAGGTTCTACCTTTCCGTATTATGCGGTGTTTGAAATTTCGAGGGTGTATCCTAGCAAGGTTTTCGTTTGTTAGGTGTGAACAAGGATACTCCTATATGTTTGTCAAGTCAAAGCCAATCACACTAGGTACAACACCATCCTGGTTTTCTATACCTTGATGCATCGTACTACGTGTGTCATCAAACATAAGGAAATTGTCCCTTTGAAAATCCCAATTCGTCGGTAAGTAATCATCATCATTTTGCATTTTCATCATCTTGTGTCTTGTTGAAATGACTTCTTCTCTTCTTTCTCATCGCACTAACAAGGTACTATGACAGTTGATCATCATCGCCATCATCATTGCCATCGATCCTGCATCCACAAATCATTAGCATATTGCATAAACATATCATATAGGAAACACATGCATTGCATTTTCATCATCATATAAACATGTTATTATAAGCATTCTTCATAGATAAGCACATCCATTTTATTACATTGCATCCATTTTTTGCATCACATTGCATTCATCACATAAATCATTGCATAACATTCATTTGCATAAACATTTCATAACCATTTCACATTTCCACCTACTGCATTATCATACATAATAGGTACATAAGCATTATAAGATAATCCATTGCATACGTACTCACATAACATCATAAAGGCATCTCACACATTACATTCATTTTTCATAGAACATCATCATATCATTACATATAGTACATCACATTAAATGCATCACATACATTACATTATCATTTAATATGTTTAGGATAATAATATTTTTAATTCTAAGCATCTTAGAAAACCATCCTATTTGCATTATATCATATAAAACATGACCATTGCATTCACATTACATTATATCATCCACTAATCATCCATGTCATCTCATAAATAGTATCACAATCATTTTTTCATAAATCATTCCACATCATCATCAGCATAAATAGAAACATAAAAATTCATTACATACAAAGCGTACATCCATCCATAATCATTTCATTTTATAAGCATAATATCACCATATCATTTTGCATATTACATTCCATATCACATATCACATCACCATTTGCATCAACATAATATAGATCAGTTAGTCATAATCATTGCACAACATATAGAAATAGAATCATCCATACATGCATAAATAAACGCATCACATAAACATCATTGCACATATAGAAATAGAATCATCCATACATGCATAAATAAATGGTACACATCATATCAAAATCATCATCGACTCATTTATATCATCAATAATGTAACTGTCATAGTAAAAAATAATCGAATCACTGTACATGTATGTCAATCAGTACAAAACGGCCCATCGGGCTATCAAAAAGGAGCCCATAAGGCACAAAAGATGATATCATCTCGATCAAGGTCTACCCTCTGTTGGTTTGTACCTGGTCCGCTGCAAGTACTCTGGGACCCATGCTACTCTGGGTATGGCATCATGATAATGCATTCGGTAGTACTTGGCCTCTCGAGCGACATCTCTGTAGGACCGAATGGACACTGTAACCTAAGAGAAGGAGGTTGCCATGCTCTCCAACTGTTGTCTCCAACCTAGCTCTGTGGCCGCCTATAAATCTATAGCATGTGTCTGTTGTATGGCTTGATCCCTCTCGGCCCTAATATGCTCTCTCTCTACTCGAGCCTGATCTCTCTCCCCTGTCAAAGTCTGCACTTCGGCCTGCAGCTGTGCAATCAATGTATCTCGAGGATCCACCTACCCTGTTGGCTATGCTCGTGGAGGCTGTCCCTGAGGCTGATCCTCAACCCCAGCCCATGGTGGTGCACCTGCTAGCACCTACTGTTGATCCTGCATCTGTGCATTGACCTGATCTGGCTGAACTAGAGGCTGATTAGCTGGTCCTATCATGCACCATCCCTCCATCCTCATCCTCCCCCTCTACTTCTCACCCTCTGCCAATCGGGGATTGCTCCTGGAATAGTCAAATGTAGGGGAGGCCGAAACCAATCCCTGTATGCCTGTGTCGTGCCTGGATCTGCGAGCCCCTGATCATAAGCCCATGGCCAAGCTACTAACTATTTGAAACTGTCCACGGCCTCTAAGGTAGGAATGTATCACCCCCATGAAACCTGTGACATGGTGCAAGAAAATATGACCACACAATCGTTGTCTAGTTGATCCTGGGGCTCACCGAACTGACGCTGCATGCACTTGGGTAGATATCTCTCGATCATGGTGTGCTCTCACCCCTGCATGAAGCGATCCTGACAAGAAAAGAAAAGTTGATCTACATCGCCGACCCATCCGGGCTGACCAAGGTATGGATGCCATATAAATACTTGCATCTCATCCAGGACCCTTCTCCAATAGGGGATCTCGTGCTCACTTGTGTGTGTGAAGGACACACCACCTCTGTAATGCCATACGAGGGGATCATCGGGAACCATCAAAACTGGAACAATGCATGGACGAAGAATAGCAATGTGCTCCCATGCCCATACATGGAGAAGTGTCACCCTAGTTTCTTTGAGTGCTCTGCCATCCATGTAGACATACTCATGGAGATCTTTGTACAAAGAGGCAAGAAGAACAGGACCCCATGCAAAATGGACTGGCCTATCACGAACCATCCGCTCCCAGCAGAGTCCCCAACCAGGATTGAAGTACCGACCTCGTCAGTTTGGGGTAACGAGACCTGAAATAATAGCCACAACAACAAAGCGGAAGGGAGGTGCCAGGGCCCTGTGTCGCTCGAGCTTGATCTGCCCCTCACAAATAACGATATCCTCTATGGCTAGGACTCTGTGGCAGGAATCCCGCCCCTCATCCATATCAAAAATGACACACTGACCATGAATCGACAATCTTAGGATAAACCAAATGTCCTCCAAGGTGACGGTGGCCTCACCGATGGGAAGGTGGAACGAAGAGGTCTCATTGTGCCATCTCTCGGCAAGCATTGACAACATGCCAAGGTGGGTGCGAATGGGTGCCACATAAGCGATATACCACAACCCATGTCTCAAAGTTGGTCCTGATCTCTGTCGCTCAGGTCTTGCAAGTAACTAAAGAGATCTCATGACCTATGATCTCAGGAGTATAGCTCCCTCGCCGCATCCTGCATCAAGAAGGGTCATCATGTTAAAAATTTTGAAAAATCTTTCACCGAGCGTCCAAGAAACCACTCCAGCATCGCAATCCGTGAAGGTGTCATAGTTTGATTTTTAATCAAACTCCAACACTAGGGCACAAAAGGCCAAAAGCACACCGCCGCGGTGCACTTTCCTTCCTAGTAGCATAGTTTTCAAAGATAAAGAACCACCACATCACAGTTTAGAAATCACCCCACCGGCAACGAGCTCAATGTCAGAGTTTGGAGTTTATTTTCAAACTCCAAACTCCACCTCTACGGCACAATTTGACACCGAGCAATGCAGCTTGATTTCTGAGCAGTGCTATATAGCACCGTTGTAGAAGGACTGACTTTGAAAGCATTAAATGAATGTTAAAAATGAAAAACAGAGCTCAAGTAAGGATCACTTATTGGTGCCCCAATGCCAGGTGGCCGCTGGTACATCCAGACTCGGTCGGAAATGTGCATTGGAACCTGTCGTTGCGCCATATCGTTAGGAGGTCAGAGCTCAAATCTCAAGGTTGCTAGATGGCTGTGTGTGAAAATGACTTGAAAGTGACCCCTCGGGCCCCTTTTAAGCTTGAAAATTAGGGTTTTTTCACCTTGATTGGCTATCTTGCTAGGGTTTTGGACCCTTGAAGCTATTTTTAATCAATTGAGGCTTGTTTTACATTGTTTTATTGTGTTTAGACATGTTTTTGGCCTCCTGGAGCCTTTTTGGACCTATCGGGCACCTTGTCCTCTTTTTTCGCGAGATCACCCAATAAATGAAATTTTCGTCCAATCTCTTGAGGGGGCAATATATTGGCATGTTTTCTCTCGCCAGGCAACAATGGGACAAGTTTTTAAAAGTGATTTTTTTTTTTGTTTTGATGAAGATCGTTTATTCTTTAAACCAATGCAACAAGTGCATTGCTTCAAAGAGGGGCAAAATGTAGACACCTAAAATGTACCAATTGACATTGTGCATTCAATCCCGACTACTAACATCGTTTCATCCCGAATCATCCTTCGTTCTAACCATTTAATCAAGTTTCCTTATTTGATTCCTTATTTGATTAAATTCATCAATTTCCTTCCCTTAACTAAATAAATCATTTTATCTAATTAAGTCTCTCTCTTTTTGTTAATTAAGTCAATCAATCTGATCTAATTATCCCTATTTAATTAAATAATTTATTTTATTTGATTAAATCCCTAAAGTCTATCTATTAAATTAAATAAATTAAAACCTTATTTAGTTTAATCTAACATCATCTCTTTTAATTAAATAAATTAAAATCTTTATTTAATTAATCTCTTATCACATTCCTCTCATATTTGATTTAAATAAATCCACAAATATAAGTCAAATTTGTCACATCAACTAATCTCTCATTAAATTAATTAACTTGGATTAATTTAATCTCCTATCATGTCCCATCCTCTAGCATTTACCACTTGCAAATGAAAATAGATTTAATTGATTTATTAAATCTCTATTTTCCTCAACAAGGCATCTTTTGGAATATTCCTCCAAGTTTGAATTCAAATTCCAAGTTGACATGTACATCCAACAAGAAATTTACTCTCTCTTACATTTCCTTTTCCTTGAGCCAAGTGGCATTTAATGCATTTTCCCTTCCCTCTTGCAAGTCATTTCAAAAAAATTCAAAATTAAAAAATAGGCATTTATTGGCACAATCCTCAAAACTTGCTCATCCTCCATCCACTCATGGATTGACAAGTGGCACCTTGCCATTGGATGAATGTTAGTCCCACATTGCTCAATTTTGGACATTCATCCTTCAATCTCATCTATAAATAAGAAGCTTCATTCCTCATTTGATCATCCACATTTTGAGTAAAGTTATTATGCTCAAATATTTAGCCATTTCCATCCAATATCATTGAATCATAGCTAGGTTATGCAGGTTTTTCCATTTAAGCACTCACCATCATTCAACAAAGTGGATCACTCATCAACATTCATCAACATACATCAATCTTGCATCATAGGAATTGGGAAAGGGCCAATTTTCACATCAAATTGGCACCAATTCCCCCATGGGATCATGAGTTTGCTAGTTTAATTAGGATTCAATCTTTATTTTGTTGTTTTCATTGTGTTCTTTGTTATTTCTTTTCCTAATTTGAACTTGGTAAATGGATTTCATGGTGAATCCTTGTTCTTGCTTGTAATCTCTAATCTAATGTGTTTGTTCTTATTGTTTTGCAGGTATTGGGATTGGGGTTCGCACAACACTCAAACCCTTGTATGAGCAAATTCAGAAATGTTTCAAAAATCTACTTCTAATTTGCTTGGAACTTAATAGAATTCGATAAGAATGGATTCTAATCAAAGCTAAAACCATTCTACAATAGATTAAAATCATCTTAGAGAAAACTCTTGTTGTATGGACCCATACACAGGATGGAAATGAAGAAAATGCATAGAAATTAATAAAGAAACAGAGATATTTGATTGATATTCTCCTTCAAACTCTTCAAAAACCACTAACTTCAAGTTTCCAATGATCATATGCTTTTTGTGTGGAAAATTTAGACTTCTCAACTTTCGTGTGTATGTTTCTCTTTTTGATTGTTTTGCATGCCATCATAAGGGATCAAGCCAGTTGAACGTAGCTTGGAGCAATTTCATGTGTTTGGGTGTGAAAGATGACAATTCCTAGCATAAATGTACCTATAAGGATGCATTGAAGTAATTTGTTTGGTCACACAAATTGCAAAATGAAAGTTGCACCACTTTGCAACTTTACACTGCTTGCATTTGACAATTTATCCATCAAATGAAAATTGACACCACAGGAAAATACCTATGAGATAACAAAAACTGTGAGAGGTTATTGTAGAGGGGGCCAACGCGATCTCGTAGGATTATATGAGTTCCTAAGCATTGTGATTTCTAAGTAATAGCCCATCAAATATTGCTTCCCTTTTTCACTTTGGACCCTTAAGGGATCGATCTGGTTGAACGTAACTCAGAGCGATTCCATGTGTTTGGGTGTGAAAGAGGACCATGTATAGCATAAAATTACCCATTTAGATGCGTTGGAACAATTCGTTTGGTCACACGAATTGCAGAACGAAAGTTGCACCACTTTACAACTTTCAACTACTTGCATTTGACAACTTTTTCCCCAATTGAAAATTTGCCACCACGGGAAAATGCCTCTGAGATAGCAAAAAATGAGAGATTATTGTAGGGGGCTCAACGCGATCCCATAGGATCAGATGAGAAGTTTTTTAGCATCATGATATTCGAGTAACAACATGCTGAAGTTTGTAGCTATTTTGCACTTTGGACCCTTAAGGGATTGATCCGATTGAACGTAGCTCAGACTGATTCCGCATGTTTGGGTGTGAAAGAGGACCATGCCTAGTGTAAACGTACCTATTTGGATGCATTGGAACAGTTCGTTTGGTCACAATCACTGTAAAACAAAAGTTGTACCACTTTGCAACTTTCAACTACTTGCATTTGACTACTTTTTCCCCAAGTGGAAATTCACCACCACGGGAAAATGCCTTCGAGATAGAAAAAACTGAGAGAGGTTATTGTAGAGGGGCTCAACGTGATCCCATAGGATCAAACAAGAAGTTTCTAAGCATCACAGTATCCAAGTAACAATATATTGAAGTTTGCATCCATTTTGCACTTTAGACCCTTAAGGGATCAATCTAGTTGAACGTAGTTCAAAGCGATTCTACGTGTTTGGGTGTGAAAAAGGACCATTCCTAGCATAAAAGTACCTATTCAAATGTGTTAGAATAGTTTGTTTGGTCACACGAGCAGCAGAATGAAAGTTGCACCACTTTGTAACTTTCAACTGCTTGCATTTGACAACTTTTTCCCCAAGTGAAAATTTGCTAGCACGGGAATGAGATATCAAAAACTGAGATAGGTTATTGTAGAGGGGCCCAACACAATCCAATAGGATCAAATGAGAAGTTTCTAAGCATCATGGTATCTAAGTAACAACATGCTGAAGTTTGCAGTCATTTTGCACTTTGGACCTTTAATGGATTGATCTGGTTGAATGTAGCTCGAAGTGATTCCACATGTTTGGGTGTGAAAGAGGACCATGCATAACATAAAAATACCTATTAGGATGTGTTGGAATAGTCTGTTTGGTCACACGAGCTGCAGAACGAAAGTTGCACCACTTTGCAACTTTGTACTGCTTGCATTTGACACTTTTTCCATCAAGTGAAAATTGGATTCCACGGGAAAACCACTCTGAGATAGCGAAAACAAGATAATTTAATGTACAAGGGCCCCACATGATCTCGTAGGATTAGACAAAAAATTTATAAGCATCATGGTATCCGAGTAACAACATGTTGAAGTTTGTAACCATTTTGCACTTTGGACCCTTAAGGGATTGATACGGTTGAACATAGTTCAAAGCGATTATGCATGTTTGGGTGCAAAAGAGGACCATTCCTAGCATAAAAATACCTATTCAAACATTTTGGAACAGTCTGTTTGGTCACACGAGTTGTAGAACAAAAGTTGCACCACTTTGCAATTTTTCACTGCTTGCATTTAACACTTTTTCCATCAAGTGAAAATTGGATACCATGGGAAAACCACTATGAGATAACAAAAACAAAGATAGGTTATTGTAGAGGGGCCCAACATGATCTCGTAGGATTAGACAAGAAGTTTCTAAGCATCATGGTATCTAAGTAACAACATGCTGAAGTTTGCAGCCATTTTGCACTTTGGACCCTTAAGGGATCGATCTGGTTGAACATAGCTTAGAGTGATTCCACATGTTTGGGTGTGAAAGAGGACCATTCCTAGCGTAAAAATACCTATTGAGACATGTTGGAATAGTCCATTTGCTCACATGAGCCGCAGAACAAAAGTTGCACCACTTTGTAACTCTTCACTGCTTGCATTTGACACTTTTTCCATCAAGTGAAAACTAGACACCCCGAGAAAATCGTGCTCCAGAGATAACAAAAACCAAGAGAGGTTATTATAGAGGGGCCCAACATGATCTCGTAGGTTCAGAGGGAGATTTTGTAAGCACCACAGTTTCCGTATAACACCCCATTAAAGATTGTTTCCCTTTTGCACTTTGGACCCTTAAGGGATCAAGCCGGGTGAACGTAGCTTGGAGTGATTGTGCTCTCTTTTTAATGGAATTAGGTGGGTGGTAGAATTAACTCCATTTTCATTTTTGTTTGGTTGGATTTCAAGTGATTTTTTGCAGTTTAGAAGCCAATTACTGAGGGTCAGTTTGTATACCTTGTTTTAAGGGTTTTGAGTGCATTAAAATGTCATATTAAGCCTTCCACCCATTGTATGATTCTACAATCAATGGAAAGGCTTAGTTATGGTTATAAAACATTTTTGCAAAGTTTTGTTTGCAAGGGAGGTGAATAAGAAAAAGAAAGAGCATCCAAAATGGAAATGAAATGAAAATAGATGGAAGGCACTTACAGATAGGCATGCCAATCTCTCAACTTAGTCACTCTTGGTCATACATCTTCACTAGGAGTTCCAAGATACCTCTTGCACACAACACCTCTCATGAACAGAATAACTTGAAATCCAAGATCCTCTTATAATTTCTACATCATAGGCGCTCATGATAAGGTTAACTTCAAACGAATAACTTGAAATTCCCTCACCAAGCTTCGCACACACTTTTGTAATGTCTTAAAATTATAATTGAGATTTTTCAAGATCATCAAAATAAGGATGTTGCATTGCTTTTCTGGCTAAGATTCTCTTGCATGAGTCATAAATCTTCATTTTCTGCAAGGGACACCAATCAATGTTTAGCAGCTTACTTACAAATTTATGCAAAGTAAAAGAAGATGATCATAGCATTGACATCAAAAAAATTAATGTGCATACAAGTATAAAATTAATAAGAACCAATGCACATATACTTACAAATTAATCCAACGAACCATCCAAGTTTTCTCTACTCTTTATTGTGTCAAGTATTGCCTCATGGTCAAACTCTTGGACCTTCCAAAAGGTCTACCCCCATTTTGGTCAAAAAAACATTGGATGCCACGACAAGGTTTGAGTAATGTTTAAAACTCTTATGTGGGTACCTTCTAAGCCACGTTCTAGTAACAACAACTGAGCTTGTAGAGTATTTGATGTTTCTCCATCTATAACTGGGGCCTCCAATTTATTTTTGGCTTCAACACAATGACACAAGTAATATTTTGTTCCCTCTTCATTGTCTTCATCTAAAATAACTATATAAACATGCCCTGCATTGATATGTGTAGCAAATTTCTTGAAATTAGTCAACATTACGAATATAGTACAAAGTAAGATAACAATATAGAATTTCAAATACTAAGCAAGTAGATATATTACTTGGTTGAACTAGATATGATATGTGGTCAAAGTCGATCGATGATTCCATCTGTGTTAGTTCCAATGTTATCGAAGGGAAATACGTGTGAAGTGGGCTAAGATAACTTGTCAACCATTTGTCAACCCACTCCCCTAACTCACAATCATTACAGGCTTGCATTGTACATGAAGAACAAAAAAGTTCCATCTTTTGTGTATCGATACTCCATGAACCTACATTAGAGCTAAGGAAAGAGTGTAGCTCACTCAATCCTATTAGTGTACAACAATCCTCATATGGTGCAATGTTAGTATCATCAATCAACCATAAAAATATACAAACTGAAGACGTACCTTCATTACCTGGACCTATCAAAGCATTACACCACTCAATGAGTGGTCTTGCATCTGTCAACTTTGCAATTTCTTTATACTTTAACTCTTCTCATGCTAATGCTCTTTTCACGCATGCTCCTATGCCATCATGCTCCCCCTTTCCATTCCTGAACTCACAAAAGTTTCAGATATGTTGAACACCTATAGTGAGATGCATCCTGCACAACAAATAAAATATGCACACGTAAAGGTAAAGGAGTCCTAATTGAATGGACTAGTTGAGATTTGGTTCAGTTTTGATAAGTTGATTCGAGCAAGATTGAGTTAAGTTGTTTTCTTCCTCTAGCACTACATCAAAGTACCCTCGATGGTTTTTTGTTTTTGGTAGATGCTCTGAAAGATAGGCTGCACCTTTCCCCATTTTGCTAACATATCCTTGAATAAAGAGTCTTCAAATAGTGGATAGAAGGGTTAGAGTCCCTTGTAGGTAGACTAATCAAGGAAATATTTCACAACATAGGTGATGGGGTAGCTTTACTGATGACGTAATTTGGAAATAGAGACGAAAACCAAAATAGTTTAAATCTGTGCTATAAATGTGGGAGGAGTATATTCCAATTTTTTAGACTTGTATGGAAAATTTGGTAGCATAGAAAAGGCAATTAGCTGGTTTATATAGATGTGGTTTAAGAATGTAGTTGGAAAGTGTATAAAATTGTGTAATTTAAAATGTCCATTGACAACCTAAGGTTGTAATGAAAACAAACAATTATCAACATGGAATATGCAAAACAACAAAAATGAGAGAAAGCCATAATAGAATGAAAAAAAAAGTGTAAAGAATTCACATACCTAAAAAACCAGAGTTTTAAATGGAGGAGTTCTACCCAATTATGTAGCCTAAGTTTCTTCTTCTTTCTTCAAACTCCTCAACAATTTGACTTTTTCAAAAGCTTGTTTCCTTCCAAACTTCAATTGTCTATCAATTTTCACTGGAATTCAAACTTGAATTGATATTATATGCCTTTCAACATAAAAACTCTGTTATTCGATGCAAAGGTGGTGGAAAGATAATGAAAAATGTGGTGGTATGTGAAACACATGCATGCACACTTCACAACATCATTAAAAAGCTATTTATTTTCTAAGCACGGGCACAACCAGGAGAATATGTAGAATGTGGGCCAAGATCATAGGTAAATTGAGTTTTTTTACCATTTTCAGAGCAAGCATAAATGCACTTGCATTATAAACAAGCGCGTTATTTCTTGCTAGAAATGGTCATGTCTCTACTTCTTCAAAACGTGCTCGCATTATGAGAAAGTTTTTTTATGGATTTATTTTCTCTCTTTGTCTATTCTCTCTACCCTAATTCTATCTCTCCCCTCTACCCTTATACCCTAATTCTATCTCTCTACCCTTAAACCTTATACCCTAAACCCTAATTCTATCTCTCTCCCCTCTACCCTTTACCCGTACCATTTATACCCTCTATCCCTCTCCCACTCCCTCCCTCTCCCTCCCTCTCTCCCACTCCCTCAGTCTCTCCCACTCTCTCCATGTCCCTCCCTCTCTCCTTGTCCCTCCCTGTCCCTCACACTCTCCCTCTCCCCCACTCTCCCACTCTCTCTCCCTCTCTCTCCCTCTCTCCCTCTCTCACTAAACCCTACACCCAAAACCCACTCTCTCCCACTCTCTCCCTCTCTCCCACTCTCCCACTCCCTCCCTCTCTCCCTCTTCCTCCCTCTCTCCCACTCTCCCTAAACCCTAAACCCTATACCCACTCTCTCCCACTCTCTCCCTAAAACCTAAACCCTATACCCACTCTCTCCCACTCTCTCCCTCTCCCACCCTCTCTCCCTCTTTCCCTAAACCCTAAAACCTAAACCTACTCTCTCCCACTCTCTCCCTCTCCCTCCCTCTCTCCCACTCTCCCTCTCTCCCTAAACCCTATACCCTATACCCACTCTCTCCCACTCCCTCCCTCTCTCCCTAAACCCTAAAACCTATACACACTCTCTCCCACTCTCTCCCTTTCCCTCCCTCTCTCCCACTCTCCCACTCTCCCTCTCTCCCTAAATCCACTCTCTCCCACTCTCTCCCTCTCCCTCCCTCTCTGCTACTCTCCCTCTCTCCCTAAACCCTGAACCCTATACCCACTCTCTCCCTACATCTATCTATCCATCCCTCCCTCCCTGTCTACCCTAATCCCTCAAACCTAATCCCTCAACCCTAAACCCTCAACATTTAAACCTTTAAAAATTCAACCTTAAACCCTAAACCCTCAACCCTCAACCCTAAACCATCAAATAAAAACCCTTACACCCTAAACCCTTAAACCCTCTACCCTCTACCATCAATCCTATAGGTTCTCAACCCTATACCCTCAATTCTCTCACTCCCCTCTACCATTAACCCTCTACCCTTAACACCTAAATCCTCTACCTCTCTCAACTCTCTCTCTCTCTCACTCCTCTCTCTCTCTCACTCCTCTCTCTCTCTCTCTCTCTCTCTCTCTCTCTCTCTCTCTCTCTCTCTCTCTCCTCCTCCACCCTACCTAGCTAAGTCCCTCTCACTCCAACCTATTATCTCCCAATCCCTCTCTATTAAGCTCTCACTTCCACCCCCTCTCCCTCTCTCCAAACTCTCTCTTTCCCTCTCTCTCAGGTCTCTCCCTCCCACCCCCCCTCTCTCAGGTCTCTCCCTTTGGAAACCTACCTAGGTAACTCTCTCTCTCTCTCTCTCTCTCCATCTCTCTCCCCTCCCATCCTACCTAGATAATTTCCTCTCACTCCACATCCCTCTTTCTCTCCCTCTCTCAGGTCACTCCCTTCCACACCCTCTCCCTCTCTCAGGTCTATCATCACACTCCCTCTCTCTTGCACTCCCTCTCACTACCTATCTCTCAAGACTCTCCCTCTCACCCCCCTCACACTCTCAAGTCTCTCCCTTTGGCATCCTACCTACATAACTCTCTCTTTCTCACCATCTCTCTCTCCCTCCCTCTCTCTCAATTCTCTCTCTCCTGCCCCCTCTCTCCCTCCATCTATCCCTCCCACCCTACCTAGCTAAGTCCCTCTCACTCCAACCTCTTCTCTCCCACTCCCTCTCTCTTAAACTCTCACTTCCACCCCTTCTCCCTCTCTCCAGTCTCTCTCTCTCTCTCTCTCCCCCCTCTCTCAGGTCTCTCCCTCCTAGCCCCCTCTCTCTCAGGTCTCTCCCTCTGGAAACCTACCTAGGTAACTCTCTCTCTCTCTCCCCCCTCTCTCTATCTATTCCCTCCACCCTACCTAGATAAGTTCCTCTCACTCCACCTCCTCTTTCTCTCCTTCTCTCAGGTCACTCCCTCCCACACCCTCTCCCTCTCTCAACCCTAGTTCTATCTCTCTCCCCTCTACCCTTATACCCTAATTCTATCTCTCTAACCTTAACCCTTATACCCTCAACCCTAAACCCTAATTATATATCTCTCCCCTCTACCCTTTACCCGTAACACTTATACCCTCTCATCCTTTACCCTCTATCTCTCCCCTCCTCCCTCTCCCTCCTCTCTCCTACTCCTCCCTCTATCCTTTCCTCCATCTCCTCCACTCTCCCTCCCCTCTGTCCTCTCCCCCACTCTCCCTCTCTCTCCCTCTCCTCCTCTCTCCCTCTCCCTCTCTTCCCTAAACCCCTACACCTAAGCCCACTCTCTCCCTCTATCCCTCTCCCCACTCTCCCCACTCTCCCTCTCCCTCCATCCTACCTCCCTCTGCCTCCCTCTCCCTCCTCTACCTCCCTCTACCTCCCTCTCCTCCCTCTCTCCCTCTCCTCCCTCCTCTCCCTCTCTCCCTCTCTCCCTAAACCCTCAACCTCCTCTCTCCCACTCTCCCTCTCTCCCTAAACCCTAAACCCACTCTCTCCCACTCTCTCCCTCTCCCCCACTCTCCCACTCCCTCCCTCTCTCACTCTTCCTCCATCTCCCTCCCTCTCTCCCACTCCATCCCTCTCTCCCACTCTCTCCCTCTCCCTCCCTCCCTCCCTCTCTCCTCTCCCCAAACCCTCAACCCTAATCCTTCAACAATAATCCCTCAAACCTTAAATCCTTAAACCCACTTAGCAAACTATCTACCCTAGTCCTCAGCCAGCAATCCTAATCCTTAAGTCCTCTCTGCCCTCTACCCTGTACATTTGTGCCTCAGCCTAATCCACAGCCTATGCACTCAGTCCTCTGGCCTCAGCCCAGTCCCTCAGCCCTTAGGCCTTAGGCCCTCTACCCTCAATCCTCTACCTCTACCCCTCAGCCCTAATCCCTCAACCCTTAAACCCACTTATTAAACTCCTCTGCACAATCCTCAACTCTCTTATTGTAATCCTCATCTCAACCCTCATCCCTTAAACCCTAATCCCTCAACCACTATACCCTCTACCCTATACATTGGACCCTCAACCCTAATCCCCCAACCCTATACCCTCAATCCTCTACCCTAAACCTTAAATCCTCAACCCTTAATCCCTCTACCCTCTACCCTATACATTAGACCCTCAACCCTCAATTCTCAACCCTCAACCCTTAATCCCTCAATCCTCAACCCTCAAACCCTAAACCCTTAATCCCAATACCCTCTACCCTATACATTGGACTCTCAACCCCAATACTTCAACCATATGTACCTTCAAGCCTAATCTCTCAACCCTATAGGTTGTCAACCCTATACCCTCAATTCTCAATCCTCTACCCTATACATTGGATCTTCAACCTTAAAATATCTTTGTCCCTCCCTCCTCTTCTCTCCTCTCTATCCATCCATCCCTCAACCCTAAACCCTAAACCCTTAAGCCCTTAAACACTCAACCCTAAACCCTAAACTCTCAACCCTTAATGTATTGCCCCGTCTTAATAACCTAAAAATGTTGCAATTGTGTTTAATAGTGTAATAATTTTTTTTTTTTAAATTAATTATTAAGTTAATTTGTTGCATACATTCATTAGGCTATGCGATGTTACACTACTTTGAGTTTCCATAAGTGACTTAAGTATTTCGCATTGCACATGATAATAATTAACATAAAGATAAACATTGCATAACATTGAAATTTCCATTCAAGATAACATAAAGTACAAATTTGTTTCATACATTGCATTTGATAATATATACAATACTCATCCATCTGATGAGGTAGTTCAATAATGATTACAATTACAAGTGTTCACTTCATATACATTTGAGGGATGTTTTCAAATACAAGATTTACAATATACAATGAAGTAGTTCTTATAAATTTTCCAAGTGTGAGCTCTCCATCCATGAAGCTCTCAATGGCATGATCAAACTGGGGACCCAACGGAGTAAGGTGCACGTTCCACCCAACCATGTGGTACCCGTAGGTCCACCCCCCGTGCTAGGAGATAGTAATATGGTTACCTAGACATAATCTATTAACCCTAGACACTAGTACATTACAAACTATTAGTTACATTGCTTCTAGACTTAGACATTTGAATGTGTTACAAATACAAGGTTAACTGTTATTCTAGGTGGAGTTTCATCACAACGTTGCAAAGGTTACCTTGGTGTTTCTTCCTAGGTTCTGGCCCCCAACATGGGTTACCCTGGTAACCTCTTACGAAACCCGGCCCCTATTGCATACTATTGTGGAATCGAATGTCCTTTGAAGAAACAAGACACCGATTTTCCATTCCAGGCCTTCTCATCTTATACTCAAGACTATAGTAGCTCTAGAGTCATAAGCGAGGCATAATCATCTTGTTAAGAGTTTTAATTCTAACTATTGTGTCATTTAATTATCACTGACTTACTAACTATTTGTAAGTTACCCTAACACCACTTTGTGTGTCGACCCTTACAAAAAGCCACTCCCCTAAACATAACAAAGGTATTCTAGGTTTCCTTGACTATGGCATCATAGTATACAAATTACCACATAAAATTTCTACACTTTCATATCGAACACATGATTACAAACTCAAGTGTCTACTTCACCATACAATACTACGTACACATCCTTAGTCAACACAAGAATTCAATGTAAACAAACACATTACCCCCATATTAACCAACTTTTCTGGAAGACTTGTTTATTTAAAACTTTTCCCAAAATACTCGACAAGAACACAATTAAAAAGACAAATTGGAAAAAAAAAACATCTACTATTTAGATATATTTAATCCATCCAGACAATAATTTGAAATATAAAATTAATCTTCTAAAGTATAATTTAACTTCCATCTATTTAAAAATTAACAAATCTACAATTACTCAATGTCATTATCACTTGCCATAATGAGATCAAAATAAATTCAAGGAAATCAATTTATTGTAAACATAAAATACTTCTTATTATCATAAATAAGTTTCCCAATTTTTAATATATATTTAATAAATACATAATTATAACTATTATATATAATTTATAAAATAGTTATTATATATAATATATACACACATAATAATTATAAATTACATATATATCAAATTCTTTATATTTAAATAAAATAAAACATATATATATATATATATTTTTTAATTTTTCGCATGGCATTGTGGTAAAATTATAAACTAGGGCTTTTTTCCCTTTTCGCGTAGGTCGCAGCCCACGCATGCCTCACTGAGGGTTGGGCTGCCTTCGCAGCCCGCCCACAGAGCTTGGCCGCGGTGGTTGTGCCAAGCGCTGCCCGCGAGGGTGGCACTGGGCTTAGCCCTCGCCGCCGTGCTCTGCGGGCTCAGCCGCGGGGCAACCCCGCCGACAGTGCTTCGGCACTGGTTATTTCCATTTTTTTTAATAAATGAAAATAAATTTTATACATAGAATCCACACGGCGATTAATTAATCCCGTTCTTTTTAAAATATAAAAACAAACAATCCATACGGATTTCGATGACGGATTTGTTCCATTTTTTTTATATAAATAAACACTTCTAATTCGCCCGTACGGCGATTTGATTCAAAATTAGAAAAAAAATAAATAAAATTTCTCCAATACAAATTCATCAGTACAATGATTTCACAAAATAAATAAATACAGGGTTCTTCACAATCCAATTTGTATATGAAATCAAGTATATATATATAAATATATATATACACACATTTATCAGGGTTTTCACACAGAAGATTACAGAAAACTTCTACAGAAGATCATCGAAATTTCAAAAAGGGAAATGGAAAAATTTCAACAGTATATATAAAATTTTATTTTCCAGATACACTCAATAATTTCCTTTTAGGCATCTAATTTTTTTTTTTTAAAGAAAATAAACATAATAAATTCCATTTTGGGAATACTCAGTAATTTTTTTTTAAAATACAGAGGATTTAAACCAAGCTAATTTTCTTTACAGTAGAGTTCCTTTTCAAAACCCACAAAATAAAATCTACAAGTAAAATACCTGAATTCCTTTGCTATCTGGTGAAGAAATCTTCTGTTGCCTCTGTAGCCTGAAGCTTCCAATTTTCTTTCCCGAGAACCAATTCCAAAACAACCAAAAGCCAAAGATCTTCCAATTCCAAAAACAACCAAAAAGCATATACCAGAAATTTTACAGAGCACCAAATAATTTCCCGTGAATGATAGGATAGCCTCTGTGAATTTTTTCCAGATCCAATAATACCTCCGTAAAGAAATTTTCAACAACCATAAACAATTAATGCACTGGCACAAATGTCGAGAAGTGGTTGCAAAATATCTTCTCCACCACTTCTCGGCAATCTTGCCAAATCCCAATTGCATGCAAATTTATTTTTTTTAATTTAAATTTACAACCACTATTCAAATCTCATGCATTTTTTTTATTAATTTTCTAATTTTCAAATACAATATAATTTACACACTTAATAATTTAATTTAATTAATTAATTAATTTAATTAAATTAGTTTAATCTTTTAAGACCAACCATTTAACCAAATAAGCTAATTAATTAATTAAATAATTAAGCAACTAATCTCTTCCACAATTAAACATTAATTTAAATAACAATAATTTAATAAACTATCATTAAAAATTAACCAAATTTACCTTTCAAGCAATTTATCCAAACAAAAAATAACTAAACAATCCTATGACTCAGAACTAAAACAGACAATGTACTAAGATCGGGATTATAGATTAGACTAGGGTGAACCAAACTACTATCTCCCAATCAACGTTTCCGTTGAGTCTTGACACGCTCAGACCTGAGTACCCAGGTGGAGTCGGTGTCATAAACCTGCAAATCCTGTAACCAAGCAAATAACGTGCAATATATATATATATATAACATTAAACAGACACACCATGCGGAGAAAATTACGGATATCACAGGGCACTCGCAAGCGAGTGATGCGATTCCGTTCTCCACACCAATACACTTCACATCAAACTGATGAAATAAATAGTTGTTAGTCCATCATAAACATGTGCATAACAATAATCATCTGAAAGTAAACATCTACATTATATCAATTCATGTCAGAAATCAATAATCACCATACAGTGTATCATCATGTCACAGAATAAATCCACTATCGCTCAAAACCAGCGATCAAAATATGCAAACAAGGTATCATAATCTAACAGTGTAAAAACATAACAACAAAAAGCATATGCATAAACGGAGGGGTACTACACTTAAACCCTAAACCCTTAAACCCTCTACCATCTACCCTCTACCCTCAACCCAATACACTCTACCCTAAACCCTAATCCCTCAACCCTTCCACCCTTGAATCAAAGAAAACTCTCTACCCTAAACCCTAAACCCTCAAACCTTAATCCCTCAACTATTAAACCCTCAACCTTAAATCATCTAACCTCAACCCTCAGCCCTTAAACCCTAATCCCTTAAACCCTATACCCTCTACCCTGTACATTGGACACACAACCCTATACCCTCAACCCATATACTCTCTACCCTATACATTGGATCATCAAACCTAATCCCCCAACCCTATACCATCAATCTTCTACCCTCAACCTTAAACCCTAACCCCTTAAACCATAAACCCTTAAACCCTCTACCCTCAATCATCTACCCTCTACCCTCAACCCTAATCCCTCAACCCTTAAACCCTTAAAAGCACTTAGTAAACTCTCTACCCTAATCCCTCAACCCTTATACCCTCTACCCTATACATTGGACCCTAAACCCTAATCCCCCAACCCTATACCCTCAATCCTCTACCGTCAACCTTAAACTCTCAACCCTTAAACCCTCTACCCTCTACACTCTACCCTATACATTAAACTCTCAACCCTCAACCCTCAACCTCAACCCTTAATCCCTCAATCCTCAACCCTCAAACCCTAAACCCCCAACCTTGATACCCTCTACCCTATACATTGGACTCTCAACCCCAATCCTTCAACCATATGTACCTTGAATCCTAATCCCTCAACCCTCAATTCTCAACCCTCAACCCTTAATCCCTCAATCCTCAACCCTCAAACCCTAAACCCTCAACCTTGATACCCTCTACCCTATACATTGGACTCTCAACCCCAATCCTAATCCCTCAATCCTATACCCTCAACCCAATACCCTAATCCCTCAACCCTACAGGTCGTCAACCCTATACCCTCAATTCTCAATCCTCTACCATATACATTAGATCTTCAACCCTCATATATCTCTATCCCTCCCTCCTCTTATCTCCTTCTCTCTATCTCACTTCTCCCTGCATCTCTCTATCCATCCATCCCTCCCTCTCTACCCTAATCCCTTAACCCTTAAACCCTTAAACAATCAACCCTAAACCCTAAGACCTCAACCCTCAACCCTTAAACCCTCTACCATCTACCCTCTACCCTCAACCCAATACCCTCTACCCTAAACCCTAATCCCTCAATGCTTCAACCCTTAAATCCAAGAAAACTCTCTACCCTAAACCCTAAACCCTCAAACCTTAATCCCTCAACCATTAAACCCTCAAATGTTAAACCCTAATCCCTCAACCCCTATATCCTCTACCCTATACATTGGACCCTCAACCTTATACTCTCAATCCTCTACCCTCAACCTTAAACCCTCAACCCTAACCCCTCAACCCTCAACCCACAACCCTTAAACCCTCTACCCTCTACTCTATACATTAAACCCTCAACCCTTAATTCTCAACCCTCAACCCTTAATCCCTCAACCCTCAATCCTTAAACCCTAAACCCTCAACCCCTATACCCTTTACCCTTTACATTGGACCCTCAACCTAATCCTTCAACCATATAACCTCAAACCTATACCTTAAACCATCTACCCTCAACCCTTAACCCTCATCCCTAAACCATTTGACCCTAAACCCTTAAGCCTTCTACCCTATACCCTCAACCCAATACCCTTTAACCTCAACCCTAATCCCTCAACCCTCAACCCTTAAACCCTAATACCCTAAACCATCAACCATAGAGGTCCTCCACCCTAATCCCTCAACCCTATACCCTCAACCCCTATCCCTTTCCCTATCTATACATCTCACCTCTCCCTCCCTCCCTCTCTCTTACCCTCTATAGGGCCTCAACCTTATACCCTCAATTCTCAAACCCCTACCCTATACATTGGATCCTCAACCCTCATATATCTCTATCCCTTCCTTCTCTTCTCTCCTCTCTATCTTAGTTATCCCTCCATCTCTTTATCCATCCATCCCTCCCTCTCTACCGTAAACCAACAACTCTGAAACCTCAACCCTTAAACCCTTAAACACTCAACCCTAAACCCTAAACCCTTAAACCCTAAACCATCTACCCTCTACCCTAAACCCAATACCCTCTACCCTCAAACCTTAAATCCCTAAACCCACTTAGTAATTTCTCTACCCTATTCCCTCAACCATCTTGACTCTTAATCCCTCAACCTTGAACCCTCAACCCTTAAACCCTAATCCCTCAACCCCTATACCTTTATCCTATACATTGGTCCCTCAAACTTAATCTCCCAACCCTATACACTCAATCCTCTACCCGCAACCTTAAACCCTCAACCCTTAAACCCTAAACACTTAAACCCTCTACCCTCTACCCTAAACCCTAATCCCCCAACCCTTAAACCCTTAAACCCACTTAATAAACTCCCCACCCTAATCCATCAACCCTCTTGACCCTTAATACCTCAACCCTCAACCCTCAACCATTAAACCCTAATCCCACAATGCCTATACCCTCTACCCTATACATTGGACCCTCAACCCTAATCCCCCAACCCTATACCCTCAATCCTCTACCCTCAACCTTAAACCCTCAACCCTTAAATCCTCTACCCTCTACCCTATAAACCCTTAAACACTCAACCCTGAACCTTAAACCCTTAACCCTAAACCCTTAAACCCTAAACCCTAAACCCTCAACCCTCAATCCTATACCCTCTACCCTCAACCCTAATCCCTCAACCCTTAAACCCTTAAACCCACTTTGTAAACTCTCTACCCTAATCCCTCAACCCTCTTAACCCTTAATCCCTCAACCCTCAACCCTTAAACCTTCATCCCTCAACCCCTATACCCTCTACCCTATACATTGGACCTCAACCCTAATCCCCCAACCCTATACCCTCAATCCTCTACCGTCAACCTTAAACCCTCAACCCTCAACCCTTAAACCCTTTACCCTCTACCCTCTACCCTATACATTAAACCCTCAACCCTCAATTCTCAACCCTTAATCCCTCAATCCTTAACCCTCAAACCCTAAACCCTCAACCCTGATACCCTCTACCCTATACATTGGACTCTCAACCCCAATCCTTCAACCATATGTACCCTCAACCCTAATCCCTCAACCCTACATGTTGTCAACCCTATACCCTCAATTCTCAACCATATACCCTATACATTGGATCCTCAACCCTCATATATCTGTGTCCCTCCCTCCTCTTCTCCCCTTCTCTCTATCTCACTTCTCCCTCCATCTCTCTATCCATCCATCCCCCCCTCTATACCCTAATCCCTCAACTCTAAACCCTCAACCCTTAAACCCTTAAACACTCAACCCTAAACCCTAAACCCTCAACCCTCAAGCCTTAAACCCTCTACCCTCTACCCTCTACCCTCAACCTAATACCCTCTACCCTAAACCCTAATCTCTCAACCCTAATCCCTCTACCTTTTAAACCCTTAAATCCAAGAAAAATATCTACCCTAATCCCTAAACCCTCAAACCTTAATCCCTCAACCCTAATCCCTCAACCCTTAAACCCTTAAATACAAGAAAACTCTCTACCCTAATACCTAAACCATCAACCCTTAAACCCTCAACCCTCTACCCTCTATCTGCAACCCTCAACTTAAACCCCAATCCCTCAACCCCTATACCCTCTACACTATACATTGTACCTTGAACCCTAATCCCTCAACCCTATACCCTCAATCCTCTACCCTCAATCTTAAACCCTCAATCCTCAACCCTTAAACCCTCTACCCTCTACCCTCTACCCTATACATTAAACCCTCAACCCTCAATTCTCAACCCTCAACCTTTAATCCCTCAACGCTCAATCCTTAAACCCTAAACCCTTAAACCTTCTACCCTATGCCCTCAACCCAATACCCTCTACCCTCTACCCTAATCCCTCAACCCTCAACCCTTAAACCCTAATACCCTAGAAACCATCAACCCTATAGGTCCTCCACCCTAATCCCTCAACCCTGTACCCTCAACCCCTATTGCTTTCTCTCTATCTATACATCTCACCTCTCTCTCCCTCCCTCTCTCCTACCATATCTAATTGTCTCCATCTACCCTCTCCCTCTTTCTACGTACCCATCACTCAATCAATCCATATCACCCTCTCTCACTCCCTCTATCTCTCTCTCTCTCTATCTCCCTCCCACTCTCTCCCACTCCCTCTCTCTCCCTCTCTCTCAAATCTCTCCCTCCCCTCCTCTCTCTCTCTCAGGTCTCTCCCTTTGGAAACCTACCTAGGTAAATCTCTCTCTCTCTCTCTCCTCTCTCTATCTATTCCTCCCACCCTACCTAGATAAGTCCCTCTCACTCCACCCCCCTCTATCTCTCCCTCTCTCAGGTCACTCCCTCCCACACCCTCTCCCTTTCTTAGGTCTCTAAATCACACTCCCTCCCTCTCCCACTCCCTCTCTCTCACACTCCCTCTCACTACCTATCTCTCAAGTCTCTCCTTTTGGTACCCTACCTACATATGTACATATAATCCTATATACATACAAGCATACGTGTACATGTGTAGATAAAATATTACATACATATATGCATACATACTATATACGTGCATTGATACATACATGCATACATACATACATACATACATACATACAAGCATGCATACGTACATACATAGATGATATACAAGCATACATGTACATAAAAACATACAAATATATTAACATACATTCAATAGAGTCCAGCATTTAACATAAAGGAATACATAACGCGAGCACGTTAGAACACACTCACATTATGTCTTAGTTTACATGTTTCCTATATAAGCATAAAACCATGTCAAAACTAAGATATAACGTGAGTGTGTTATAACATGCTCGCGTTATATCTTTCTTTGGGAATCCCAAAGCCTTATGACTGGTATTTTCCTTGGAATACCAACCCAAAGACTTGGAGGGCATTCCCAACGACCAGAGATGTGTTTTTGCAAATTCTACAATTTTTCACATAATC
Organism: Sequoia sempervirens; assembly: GCA_007258455.2. Lineage (NCBI taxonomy): Eukaryota > Viridiplantae > Streptophyta > Pinopsida > Cupressales > Cupressaceae > Sequoia > Sequoia sempervirens. Next base: position 119,610 of record VDFB02338855.1, on the reverse strand, counting down.
GGGTTCGTGCTCACTGTCAGGATTGCATGTAGTTTAATATCAAAAAAATAGAACACATGGGTAATGTTAGGTTCTCTCTTAATCCAACAATGTATTTTTTTTCACTTTTTGACAATGTTAATCCTTTCATCCATAATTTATTTTGTTTGTATGTCTCTTTTTTTCTAAAAAGCAATGTTTGGTGTTTTTTTGTTATAAATTAGCCATTCATCAAAATTTCAGATAAATTATATTTTTAGAAACTAGACTCCATTCTACAAATTTTTTTCAATTACTTTCTAAAATTTTTAGGGGGAGCACGGCCAAAATTTTGCTTCTGAGGAAGTGTCCACTTAGAAAATTAGTAAAAAATCAAAAATTCATTAAAAAATTATCAAAAAAATTGTGTATCAACTACATACTATTAGCTAACTTCTTACTGTAGTGATTTTAAAAATACTACAAAAAAGTTCACCGTGCTAGGGTCGTACAAGAGTTGCTATGTTATGTTTTTCTGACAAAAACAACACCAATTTATGTACGTACCTCTTTTGAACCCCTTAATCTCAACCATTTTCAAAATAAATTAGTATTTTAGAAAGTAGACTCAATGAACTTCGATCCTTCTTTTTGTTCCATCTCAAAATTTTGAGTGTAACTATCCTCAATTTCACATCCAAGGTCAACATTTCCTAATTTCAGAAAAAAAGTGGCCACTTAAGCCCCCTTTTTGGGAACCATCTTGGTGCACTTACCCTAAGATGAACTATAGCCTAATTGTGTCCACATTTTATTCCACAAAGTACACCAAAAATGTTGTACAAACTTAGTGTCCTAATTTGAGACAATACTCTTTGGCAAGCCATGTAACTGAACTACCTCTTTGAAAAAAAAATTGCTATGTGGGAAGCATCACTACACTTTTGACAAGGTATGAAATGAACCATCTTGGAAAATCTATCTACCACAACAAAAACTGAATCATTACCTCTTTGTGTTTGTCACAACCCCAAAAAAAAATCCATACTAATGCATTCCCATGGCCTTATCGATATTGGTAGTGGTTGATATAATATTGTGTTTTGCCTCACCCCTTTGGCATGCTGGCATATCTAGCATCCTTGCACCATTCATTTTACATCTACACTCATCCCCAAACAATAATAAATTTCTTTTAACTATGCTAATGTCTTGTCTACTCCAAAATTCCTACTTAAACTTCCACTATGTTTTTCCCTCTTCAAGTTCTCTCTCATTTATCCTTGTGGGATGCACAACCTCTTCCCTTTGAACAACAAGTTCTCTTGAGTAAAATACTCCAACCATGGAGTTCTATCCACCCCCATTGGGTTCTTACACGTTGTCAAAGCTTCTCTAAAACCTATATCTTCTTCATACAATTCTCACATTAAATCAAAACCAACAACATGTACTCTCAGCTCATTCAACAAAAACGATCTCCTACTTGATGAATCAACAACTCTATTTGATTTTCCACTCCTATGCTTCAAAAAAAATTAATAACTGTTAAAATAAATATTCGAAAAGCTCCCTTCGGGTTTCTTTTTTGTGAATATGTGTGCGCCGGCCTGTGAGTCACCAAGTTTGGTCGGCTTTCCATCAAGTTTTGATCTCCCGCTGTACGCATCCTCTCTTCACAGCTTCGGATAGCGACTTCCCTTTCGGGTCCTGAGAGACTGCGCTGGGTGTCCACGTGTCTCGCTTGCGGAGATTCTTTTTTCTTTTTGCCTTGAAGTCTCTTCGAGTTGCGAAAGCCTTCTGCCGGGGGCATCACTTCTAAAGATTGTCAGAGGGACCCACATCTTGCTACATGGCGGCATATCGCAAGCTTTTTCATGTGTGAACAAAATGAATAACCATGGGCTGTGTAGTGCTTGCTCGGGGTTTTCTTTCTACTATCTAAACAGGTATTGGAAGGCCCTACCTTCTGCTAACTGGCAATCATTCGCAGATCTTTTAACACGGCGAGGAGGTGAACAACCACGGGCTGCGAAACACTGCCACGCGTCTTTCGCACCCGATTGATGTGGCTTTCTCTTCACATCAAGAAGGACATCAGCTCATTGGACACGTGTTGCATCTTCACAATCTCTCAGTAGCAAGGAGAGAGGTTTTCATTCGGGTAGCGACAGGCTGCCACGTGCCTTACACTAATCATCGAAGCGGGCGATAGGCTGGTTGGGGAGATTATGTTATTGGATGCTGCTCTTCACAGTTTTTCAAAGCGGTGGATGACACTTGTTGCCTCGGGTATGGCTGGGACCACTGCCATCATTGCGAAGGGCGCGCATGCACCTGAACATCCAGATGCTGTGTTCTAACTCGTTGCCATTGTAACGGCATTATAAATCTTCTAATTCTGGCATCATTACAGGGGATTGTGGGATCTTTTCTGTTACAGCTTTCCAAAGCGGTGGGAGTTTTCTCTCCAGCTATATATATACTCTCTCTGTCAACCAAAAGAAGGAGACGGTCCAACAGTAAATAGATCCAAGAGCTTTAAAAAAAAAGGATATTGGTTTTAGCAAGAGACACCAGGCCTCTTTTACATGTTTATTTGCAAGAAATTTTTAGACTGTGCCCACTGTTCGGCCTTTCTGTTTTTCATGTTTTGATCAAACTGTAAACTGTGCCTTTTATTGTCTTAAGCATTTCATTTGACAAGACTTCTATATATTGAATACAAGCTTGCTTATCTAAATCATGTCTAACTGACTCTTCTTAGTAGTAAGGATGTATGCGATATTATTTTATGTCAATAAATGAACTGTTTATGCTATAGCTTCAAGTTTCTGACGTTTTGGAACGTGACAACACCATTCAGGCCCTTAAGTCTATGATTTATCGTGCCCATCAGCAAACTTTGGCGCATCGCCTTAGATTAGACTTTGCTTCATTATATCCGCTTCCTTTTCCCTTTCCAAAAACCCATTATAGAAGAAGCCGACTTCTTTAAAATCTGGAGGTCACTCAGTTTGGCGCAAAGGGGTCCCCCTTGAACTGAGTTTCCCATAAGGCACTATTATCTCATCAAATTTTGGTGTCAACAATAACTTTGAAGAAAATCAGCCTATTTCACATGCTTTTGAGTCAACTTACCTTGGTTGTTGATGTATTGAAATGCATGATGACCGGTGTACAACACAAACTCCTTTGGTATCAATTAGTGTTTCCACTATAGAACTTGATACCCTAGTATGCATGTTGAGAACAAGAGATAAAATTCTCAAATAATACTAGTCTCTCCAACCTCTTCAAAATAAATAAAAAAGATCACAATATATAGGCAATAGCCACCTCATGAAATTTCAATGAACTTATTAAATCTATACTAATCTTCTTATTTTTGGACATTTATATTGAACCATATTATGTTTCATCAAGTATGCAACAACTACCTTGCTCAAATATTAAATTAAAGAAATACCAAGAAAGTTCAAATGCAATGATAAGGGAATTTTGGCTCTTGTAGGTCTAAGCACACAAAGTATTACATTGCCAATTCACTTGAACAAATTTTAGTATACAATTGTTCCCTAGATTTAAGGAGACAATACTATTTTCAAATCATATTTTCTATAAACCTACATTCTAGTTAATCTAAAAGATAATAGTGTAGAGTTTCCAAGCCACTAAGCAAATAAGGATAATGAATGAAATCATATTATATGTAAAAGGGGAAGAAACCCTCCTATTATATTAACATTGTTTGATCTACTTGCAGCAGACCAATGTAAACATGATAAATTTTTACCAATGTTAATCAAATCTTGACATATATTCTTTGCAACAAAATACCTAGATAATTCTCGCCAATCTAACAATAACTACATCTTGTTATTACATGAAATACAATACATGATACCTCAAGCAATTTAAAAATACATGAATGCACTTGTACAACAAACACAAATCAATTGATTCAACAATACAAAGAACACTGTACCAAATGTATATATAGAATAACTAAAGAAACCAAGTCATTTATAACATGGTCCAAGGACCCACTACATACTATAAAACATAAATATGACACTGAACCCACCAATTAAATTACCTATCACCACCTATCCAATCACATTCCAATTATGTGGAAAACATTGCACTAGCACTCTACAATCTCATTGTCCTTAGATTTAAAATTTAGGGCTCCCCTATATTAATATGAACTTTTAAAAATGCTTGACTCTGGACTGCCATCAAGTGCACTACCAGTCACATAAACCAATAGAAATGATGCCTATTTGTCAAATATCTATACAAATCCACTATAGAAAACATGTAACCCACAAGTTATTCATTTTCATTATTCTTTTGTCATTCAAAAAATAAATACAGTGCCATTCACATGTGGGAAACACTCAAAAGCCGCCATGCTCACTATAGCTACTGATCCAAACACATATGGCACATGACCATTGGTCAGAAGGACCAATACGATTTTCTCCAAAACCTCCATGTGTCTACTACAGAATTCCCTGTAGCAAAATACACAAAATTGTGATCAAAACAATCAACTGGACATCAAATTTGATTGCATATAGACTTGAATCCAGTATCCATTTAATATGGCAACATATGTCCAGAGAAGTGAAAACAATTGGAGTTTGAACGAGAGATGTGGGGGAAATTCTAACAAATAGAATTCTTGGGTTCGCCAACATGAAAGCTTTGAAACCGTGAATGCAAGTTGTTGACTATGACACAGTTTATAACGAGCTCAGGTCCAGACTTGTGACATCCAACGAACCCCCAAGCATAACACATTGGATTTCAAAACTTTATTCAACTGCAACACATTTAGGAACTCGGGTGTGCTACTAACAAGACAACATAAAGACAGATTCAAGTTGCCAAATACAACTCACTGGGTCTGAGTCATAGAGAGAAGCAAAACTATAGGTAGTAGGCAAACATAATAAAATCTGTGGATATAACTTGTTTGGTCAGTCATAATTGATAAAGAGGTCAGGATTTAGAATTTATAACATCCAAAATACAATATGGATATAGTTTGCTTAGTTAATCATAATGGATAAAGAAGTCGGGTTTTAGAACTTAAAACAAACCAAGTATGATATAGATATAATTTGTTTAGTTAATCATAATTGATAAAGAGGTAGGGATCTAGAATTTAACACACACAAAGCACAATAAAATGTGAAAAAATATTTTAAAAACTTAAAAGTGAGCATAGGGAAAATATATTGAGATTGCCATGAAAACTCTTCTGAAGCATGAATAATCTACCAAGACAATAAAAGTACACACAAGGTTGACAATTAAGCTTATGAGCATGAATACAGAGCCCAAATTTTAATGGAGTCTAATAAAATAGATTCTCAAATCTAGGGAAAATTAGACAACAAGGGAAAATAGGACACCAAGAAATGTGCAAGTTGAGGCATGAGTTGACAATACCTTTAAAAGAAAGACTTCCTATGTTAAGAGGAGCATTGAATTTTGAAGAGATCTCTAATAAAAGTTTTATAATTTCCATGTATTGTATTATTATGAGAAAATTGGTATATAAATTAAAAAAAGTTCATGTAGTCTAAGATATACGATCTTCATCTTATCATATATTTTATCCATATGACATGTTGGTCAAACAATTCATGCACCACTAAGGTTTTTATCTTTTAAAAAATAGAAATTGATAGCATGCACCCACTACAAACATTAAGAGGGAGTGTTGGAGCATAATGATTATTAGGAGACCACGCTTATTCATAAGTGGTTTCATTAACATTAATAAGGCTATATTTAACATAATATTTAGCCTTATATTTATATCGGGAGTTGATTATTATCTAAAACTTTAATATAGTATTATTTTATTAATTAAAAGATCATATATACGAAATGACATATATGACCATTGCAATTGATTATTAGATAATAATTCAATAAACAAATAATTTATTAATTAAATGATCATATGCCTTAATGGAAATGTATAACCACCCAAACGATATTAGATGGTTTCATCCTATACTTAAGAATTTCCATGTGAACAATAATATCATTGATATATATATATATATATATATGAATTTAGTATTTAGTATTTAAATATAAATGCAAGGTTATGCCATATGAATTTTCTCAAAAAATAGAACAAAACTTTTTGTGGGATTTTTTATCACAAGGTTTTTCCAATGTAATTTATGTGTACTATGCAATATTTCTCTCAATTTTATATTTATATATTATCATTTATTGTAGTGAATTATTAATGTGGATACACTTAATAATATTGGAATCCTAACAATGCTATCTTGGTATGCATGATCTAATTGAGTGACCATGCAATGTGAGAGAAATTAAGTACAAACCTACAACAAAATTTAGTAGGTATGAGGAAGTTGCACAAGCTCATGAGATTGTGTAGTATTGACCAATATTGAAAATTTCCTTAATCTTGTTAGTCTAAATCTATACTAAATTGATCAGTTATGTATCTCATACATACTAGATTTTTATAGTACTATAAGTTAATTTTCCAAGTTTTCTTACAACTTGTATTAGTGTAGTGTATCAAGTACATATGAAATTTTCTCCATATGATTTTCCCAAGTCTTATTGTAGATGAGGATGTCATCCAAGTGGACAATGATGACTGATTTAATGAAGTGTCAAAAGGTTTCATTTATCTAGTGCATAAATTAGGCTAGAGGATTGGTCATGCTAAAGGGAATAACCATTCATTTGCATAGTCCTTATGTTTTGAAACTATTTTTCAAAATATTTAGTTTAGATTCCAGTACTTAATGATATATGCTAATTTGAGGTTAATTTTATTGAAGTATTGTGCACCTCAAAGCTATTCCAATGTCATTAATACATGGGAGATGATATTTTTTTCACCAAGATCTTGTTGAGTGTGTGATAGTCAATGCATAGGAACTAGGTGTTTTCCTTCTTAGGTGCAAGATATATTATATTTTTGTAAGGAAAAGAACTAGGCTAAGTCTTTCCTTGATCAAGTAGTTCTTGGATTTTTCATTTAATTTTATCATATTTCCAATAAAACCTATGATATTATAACATATTTGGGAGATGGAATGTGGGAACAAAATTGAATCAATGTTGTACGGCCACATGGTGTGTTGGAATACCCCCAACTTCTTTGAAGATGTATCCTCACTCTCATAGCACCTTGTTAAGAATATGTTATTGCGATAATGTTAGCATGGTAGTACACACTCCTAGTGCTTATGAGATTGATTTCATAAGCTTATGTGGGAAATGATAATAAATCACTATTGAATCTAGAGACCAAAGCTACTTTGTCCTATTATTTAGACTTGTGGAGGTTGAAGTACCACTTGCTCAAATGTACCATCCACCATTCTAGCTGAGAATGGTAAATATCATCTTTCTTATATTCATATAGACTTCCAAGTATTATGCCTTGAAATTTTATAGGCATGACATCATAGGTGTCTCAATTCATACTTAAAAGTGTATTATTTAATTACTTGAACATGTACTTATTATGGTATGCCACAATGATTCTAGAGAGTAGGGGATTGGGTGCATGATGGTAGAGATACCTAGATGTTGGACTATCTCATGCATAGTGATGTTGTTTTGGCTATGGTTATTGATGATCACATTGATATTTTTTTTTATTACCCAAAAATTTACGTGGAAAGATATTTGAATTCCCTTGAACCATTGGTGGTCATGACATCATTGTTGATGAATTTTTCCTCCTAATCAATTTATCCTATATGGAGATATAATTTATCTTGTCTTATGCAAGTATGGATTATTGCATGTTATAATTAGTGTTTTGAGAAATAGTATAGCGATGATGAAACCATTTGTCACCTTTTTGTTGCTTATTTTGCATGCCATTGTTGTGTAGTATCATGATTGCTTTTATGTAAGAGAGTGTTTTCCTTGTGTCAAAGGCTTGTAGCTAGTTTCTTGTGTGGAAATTTTTTGTGTTAGTGGCCTCAAATTTGGATGTGCTACAAAATCCTTGTTTCAAAGTGTTTGTGGTTAAGAACTCCATCTTAGCATGAAAAATGTGACAATTCACTAATGTATTTATTCTTCTAATAAATATTCCCATGCAATCCTAAACAAAAGTCACGACACTTAGTGTATTCTTTGATAAAAAAATTCCTTCATTGACACAATTGTTCAAACTTCATGTTTTCAGCCTCAAAATATTTGAGGGGAATTAATTTATCTTGTATCTAACTTGCACTAAGAAAGGCTTCCCATGCTAATATTGGCTGGTTATCCTTGTCACTTTATGAGTTTAGTTTGATATTTAAATGGGCATTTGTAGTGCTACATAGAAAATTTTCTTGAAATTAGTGAATTTTTTAATGGAGAAGTAAGCTTTTATCTTTAAAATATAGATATTTGTTGTGTGAGTGAAATAAAATCATGGGGAAAATACCTCTAAGTGCCAATGCAAATGCTAAAAAATATACTTAAGAAAATTCATGTCAAAATTTGAATCAGTTATCTATACATTTTGAAAATTATGCCTGACTTAAATTGTAGAAAATTGAATGTAGTCTATGGGATACTTTTTTTTTTAAATAATTAAATTAATTTAGTGATAATTGGATATTTCAACGATGCACTACAATATTTTTCAAACAAAAAAGGTGTAGGTGTCACTCCCGCCAACCTAAGTATAAGATCATTTTTGAGTCTTTAGATATAAGTAAAGGACACATGCTCAAGTGTGATATATATATATAGTAAATAATTAATTATAAATTTTTTATTTCAATTTTTCAAAAATATTAAAACTAATTTTCTATCCAACCTAACTTAGCCAAAAATTATGAATTTCATTTTTTAAACCTATAGCCAACAAAGCATAGAGTGATGCAAATTTTAAATTTGAAAAAGGTTAAATAGTCTAAAAGTTATGGATATTTTTCAATCAACATGTCTATCAAGTAACATGCATAGTGTACACATACTATTATTTAATACTACCTATATAAATTGTAATTAGGAATATATAATATTTTTAGGATCTTAAAAGATTCTTGGATATATCCATTTCATTTTATTAAATTTAGATAAAAAGTTTGTCAGCATCAAGGGTGAAATATATATATTTTTAAAACATCCTAGCTCATCATTTACCTAGAAAATGCAAGATTGGATTCCCAAGCTTAATTCTAAGACAATTTGGTGGGGGTATTTCAAAGCCAAAATAAATAGCTATTTTTTTCTAATGCAACTCATAGTTATTTGTGGGTAAAATAGAAAAAAAAAATTCAAAACAAATATTCTTTTTATTTTTATAACAAATATTCATTTTGAGAATGGATATCCATTATTTTACTTACTAAAGTAAAAATAGTTGAACATCAATTCTAAAATGGGTTTCATGAATTTTGCAAACACTTTCACACATTTTTTTCTCCATTTCCACTACTTGGCTAATCTAATCTTGCACTTACCCTAGAATAAAGACATTGATTTTCTCTTTGAACATAACATTATTAGATTAATTTTAACTCTAAAGGGACTGATGTTTGGAAAGTTGTGCAAGGTTTTGTGGTGTTGTTCTAAGGTGATTTATAAAATATTAGAATTGTTTGAAGTTTTTTGGTACTATGCTTCTTTAAATGTAATCTATGCATGATTATCTTTAACTATACCTACACATGGAAGAAAACTAGGAACTATTTAATTTCTAAATACTACAATTACAATTGGTCTTTAACACTCTATGGGCTGAAAAACTACATTTTCTTGTTCTTGCTATATTTGAAATATTTTTCTAAAATTTAGGCCTAGATCTTAACATTAAAATAGAAAAGGGTGGGGATATCTAACACATAAAAAAATCACCTTTGTGTGAACAATCAATAGGACATCACATTAGGTCATCTTCCTTCTTTGTAACATTACTTGTGAGAAATGATAAGGCTCATTATTTAAAAAAATATTATAGCTAAAAATATATGGTTTCCACTATATGGCTAGTCATATGTGATCCTTGGAAAGAAGATAAAGGTAAGTGCAGGGTTGAATCATGGAAAAAAAAGGCCCTTAAGTGGCAAAAAAAATAGAAAAATCAGAGTTAGGAAACTTGATGTAAAAATTTGAATAAGTTATCTTATTATTTCAAAAATATGTAAGAATAGAATCTATAGAAAATTGAATGTAGTTTCTAAACTACTAGGTTTGTTTAAAAAGAAAAAGAAATCTATTTGGTGAAAATTTGAAATTTCAATGCAGTAGTACTTAAATTTCAAGGAAAAAATAAGAAGTAGGTGTTTGTCTGACCACCCTAACCATAATGAAATGATAGTATTTTTTTATAAGATTTTAGATATAAGTAGAGGACTCATCTCTTGATGTGATGCATATTTTTTTGTAATTTGTTTCCAAGTAAATAATTAATTATGAATTTTTTATTACAACTTTTAAAAAATATAGAAAACTCGTATGTCTAACCACCTTAACTTGGTCAAAACTTCATGAAATTATTTTTTTCTCTTTTTAATCCTGTAATATGCGAAACATAGAATGTGACACATGTTTTGGATTCAAAAAATGTGATACTGTTTGAAAGCTATAGATGTTTTTCAATCAGTTTATCAATGAGGACTTTAGTCATAATTTGAATAGAAAATGAATAATAATTACTTATTAAATTCAAAGTAAAGCATAATTTATATTGGTGGAAAGTTGAGAATATCCTTTAAAAACTCTTTTCGTTTGATCAATTTTGGGTGAAAAAGAGGTCGTCAGCCACATACCCATCATATTGCCACTTTTTGGCCCATCATGATCTTGCACATGCCCATAATGCAAATAATCTTGTTGAGGTATCCATGGATTTAATGATTTCTCAAAATTAAAGAATCAATGACAATATAACTAGTCCTTTAAAATACCATATGATATAAAAGAACTAATGCTAGCATGATAAATTTCTTACTCATCACCAAGAGGAAGCCCTACATTCATGAATCCTTCACAAAACTAGAAATATCAGTAATACTCATGTGTGCATCAATCATCCCATTGAAAGTCCCCTTCACAAACCACATCCCTCTTTCATTATGTAATTCAAATGAGAATTTTGGGTCCATTGTTTTCACATCACTCTAGTAAGATGAGAGATAAAAAATTAACACATGTAATAAGTAATATATTCTATATATAGAAGTGGAGATGAAATACATAGCAAAATAAAGTGGTTTATATAAGCCTTCTTACATTTTCTCGTGCATAAACACATTATTACATACCAAACAATTGAAACCACTTACCATACACTAACACAAATAAATATATAAACTTATGAACCTTACTTTAAATCTTATAACAAACAAACACAATATAACAATCCAACACACACTTAGAATTTTATATCATAACCTGAACACAAAAGGCAACACTATTCACCTAATAATTTTCTAAAGACTATGAGAATATAGAAAAATTTAGGCCTATCTATATAATTATTTATTGAAGGCTTTGAACATGGAGACAAAGTTCCCTAGGTTTTTTTCACTAGCTTGAAACTTATTGCTAGTTAACACATGCTACTTGTCTTTGTAACATAGATTTGATTTGTGCTCCTTCTTCTTTAGTCATTACAACTCTAATTTCTTTACTAATATCCTCCTTAGTGAAAGAGAATCATCTTCATTTCTTCTCACTTCTAGTTCCCACCTTAAGCTCTTTTGCAATATTTTCATTTAACTCTTGATTGAATTGCATCAAAAGAGTTATAAGTGGCACCCCAAACCTTAAACCTTCTATTATTGAATTCCACCCACAATGGATGTTTCAAAATGTGTAACTGTGGATCTCACTTTGTCACCACCAATCCATTTTCATATAAAATAATTTACAAAATTAGAAGTGGTTTTCAAATATCTGACATTGTTATTTTTAAAAGTAAAAATAGCTATTGTGTTTCAAATATAAGAAAAAAAACAAAAGATTATCGAAGAATTGAGGTTGGTAAATTTCATTATCATGGAGATTCGAAAAAGGCTCGTAAATATTTCATAATATTATGTATCAAAGTAGTAGACTTTAAAAAAAGGGAGATTTGAGACTTCCATATTTCATATTAATTAAAATTTTAAAAAATTATGTAAATTTTTCATATACTATTTATGAATTCATTTTAAAAGCATGAATATATAGTTAGGGGAGAGAAAACATTAGATGTATTTGTACCAGTAGTTTTTATGGTGTTGTACAATAAGGACCTTTTTTCTTGTATAATTTTATCAATTATTTGTAAAGTTTGTCACTAGTAGCCATTATATTTGCACCTAAAAGTAGACAAGAGATATTTATTTTCACAATACACTATAAAAATAAGCAATCAAATGATGACAATATATCATTAATGCACATATTTTAGTCTTAGCTTTTTTTAATAAATAATTATTTTCAAGCAACTTATAAAAATGTTTTAATCAATCCAACAGGTTCAATGGTTAGCATGGTTTAGTGTATTGGAAAGACTATTGCTCATCTTATATACATAGATATAAAATACTACTTTCAATCTATCAAAAGGAGGAGAGAAACTATATAATGACCAAAATTAAACAACACACTCTAAGCTTTGACTTGTTCAGGTGACTCATCTTAAATCACTCTAGCTTGTTCAATAGAACTCACTTATTAGTGCGACTTAAGATGAACCACCCAAACAAATCAAAGCTTAGAGTGTGTTGTTTAAACCAAAATATATAAACTAATTCTTTATTAATTTTAAGTAAATCTAAACATAGTTAGACTAGTGATTTTAAAATTATAATGATTTTAAAGAAGATGACACCTAACATAGGCCAATCTGAATGACATGTGTTGCTCTCTTGCAGAACGATTCCAATTACAATGAGTTTTTGGTGGGTGAGAATGTACTCATCGCCAAAAGACACTATCACCATCGAAGCAATAGGTTTCCTATCGAGCCACTGCCACCAAATATCATCAATGGGGAGTGGAGGGAGTTTACGAATGAGTAATCCAACAATAGTTCAAACTTACTAGGGTCCAATAATGGTGCATATTAATTGCACATGGAAATTTATTTGGCACTTAAAAATTTATATAGTGGAGTACTTAAGGGATGTGGATAATTTAAATATTCTTATTATTATCATTATAATTTGATAAATTAATGTAAATGGACATTCATTTTAGAGAATACTACTTTTAGTTAATTTAATACATTTTCGTAATAGAATTTTAAAATTCATAATTCACATGTTCAAAATTTAGAAAAGGGGAAAATTAAGTAAATAAAAATTTAATCAATCTTTAGAGGAAAAAGGTGAAATTAATTAAATAAAAATTCAATTATTTTTGGAGGAATAAATTAAAATTAATTAAATAATAAATTATTTAATTAATTAGGGAATTATAATTAATTAAAATTTAAAATTTTAATTAATTAATAAAGGATCAAATTGGAGGTGCCTACAAGTATCAGCCAGTCACTTTCTACACAACACATCCTTTCATGTAAGGAGACACAATTTCATAGAAAAGGATTTAACGCCTTCTCAATGAGCAACAATATCCTCCTAAAAGCTATTTGATGTGAAATATTTCCCTTGGCTAATATGAGAAATTTTTGAAAGGTCTCATCATTTGAATGGTATATTCAAATGAAAAACTATAATATGTAGATATCTATAGTTCCTCTTATAAATATATCCACTATATGGGTCCAAACTATATTCAACCACTCCAAGTGTATGAATTTATTCATGTACTCTACTTTGAACCTTGGTACTCTATATTTCTTTTCTTCAACCTTGCCACAAGACAATTATTGATTTGATCTAGTAATTTAACCAATAATTATTTCAATAGTAGTTTATAATGTTCCTTCACACATCATTATTTAATTTTATCACCTACAAGGATCTCTTTTTTAATGAGTTGGTCAACCTTCTATCTCTACCAACAATGGATATCTATGATAATGATCTACCAAACCATGCTTATAAAAAGAATGCATAGATTATAATAGGGTCCTAAAAATAAAAATAACATGTTAACCATATTCTATTTAGATGCAAAGGCCAATGGATAATCGCTTAAGAATTCTACCATACTCACATTTTTCTATGTCTCACATGAAACATGTTGGTTCCTTCGGGCTTAGCTTTGCTCCATGTATTACTTATAATGAATCTTAGTTACCCATGCATGATGAGTAATCACATATAATATTCAAACCTTCTTATATTTATATGTATAGCTATATTTTTGTTTAGTGTATGTGTTTAATATAGTATCAAAGGGTATTTATAGGCATGTGTCACCTAGCACCACCTAAACTATGTTTAGACTCATGCATCATTTGATTATAAAATCTAACTTAATTAAATAAATCTATAAGTAATATGTATCCTTGACAATATATTATTTCCTTAAATATAATCTATACATGGTTATATTTAACCATACTTAAACATGGAATAAATAACCATGTAATTTTTGTTTATAACTAAGAACTATTTAATTTGTAAACAAAAACAATTACAATTGGGCATTAACAATCTATGGGCCATAAAACTAAGTTTTCTTGTTCTCACTTTAATTGAGTTTTTTTTTTTAGAAAATCTAGGGCTAGATCTTAGAATTGCTATAGAAAAGGGCGGGGATCTCTAACAATTAAAATAAGGTCACCTCTATGTGAAAAATCAATAGGCCATCACATTAGCTCATCTTACTTAGTTGTAATATAACTTGTGAGAAATGATAAGGCCCATCACATAAACTAAGATTATAGCTAGAAATATATGGCTTCCACTATGGCTAGTCACGTGCAATCCTTAGAAAGAATATTATCCATGTAATCTTACAATTTAACATAATCTTATTGAGGTATCTATAGATTTAATGATTTCTCAAGATTAAATCATTAATGACAAAAAAATTAGTCCTTTAAAATATCATTTCATGAAAACATCGTTGATACTAACATGAGAAAATCCTTACTCATCACCAAGATGAAGCCTTACATTCATGAATCCTTCATAACAATAGAAATATTAGTAATATTATGTATTCATCAATCATTCAATTGGAGCCAAGAGGATTCTTTCCCTTTGAAAAGAACATCTCTCTTTCATTAAATAATCCAAAAAAGACTTTTGGGGCCATAGTTTTATTATCAGTCTAGTAAGATGAGAGATCATAAAATAAAAAAAATCGATATGTAGTATATTCTATATATAGAAGTGATGGGACGGGATACAAAGAAAAATAAAGTGGCTTATATATAAGCTTTATTATATTTTCTCATGTATAAACACATGATTACATACCAAAATATGGAAATGACTTACCAAACACTAACACGCATAAACATATAAACATATGAACCTTAGTTTAAATCTTACAGCAAACAAACACAATATAACAATCTAACACACACAAAGACTTATAAATCATAAAGACCACAAAAGGGAACACTATTCAACTAATAATTTTCTAAAGACTATGAGAATAGAGACAATGTCAATCCTATCATTGTGATTTTTTATCGAGGTTTCTAAGCATGGAGACAAAGTTCCTCATGTTTTTTTCACTAACTTGAAAATTATTGCTAGTCAACATATCACTTATCTTTGTGACATTACATTTGGTTTGTGCTCCATCCTCTTCAACCATTACGACTCTAATTGCTTTACTAATATCGTCCTTAGTAAAACATCCATCCTCCTCATTTCTTCTCACTTTCACTCCCACGTTAAGCTCTTGTGCAAGCTTTGCATTTAACTCTTGATCAAATTGCATTGGAAGAGTTATGAGTGGCACCCCGAACCTCAATCCTTCTAATATTGAATTCCACCCACAATGAGTGAGAAAGGCACCCGTAGAAGAACGATTCAAAATGTGTAACTGTGGAGCCCATTTTGTCACTACCAATCCCTTTTCCTATAAAATAATTTACAGAATTAGAAATGGTTTCCAATACATTCTATTTTTTTTAAAGTAAAAATAGTTGATTGTGTTTTGAATATAAGAAAACAACATGAAGTTGGTAAATTTCATTCTGATAGAGATTCCAAAAAGGCCCATAAGCATTTCATATTATGTATAAAAGGAGTAGATTTTAAGAAAGATGGCGCATAACATACCCCGATTTGATCTTGGAAGCCTTTCAGCAAGTCGTTTCCGGCAGGCAGAACCCAGAGGAACGACACGCCACTCTCCTGCAGACCCATTGCAATTGCGACGAGCTGTTGTTGGGTGAGAATGTACTCGCTGCCAAAAGACACCACCACCACCGAACCAGCAGGCTTCCTGTCGAGCCACCGCAAGCAAATGTCATCCATGGGGAGTGGCGAGAGTTTAGGCATGAGTACTCCAACAGGGAACACTGGCCGATTCCTGAGGCTCTGCAAATACTCCACGTACACCCCTTCCAACTCCAAACACGTATTGCATGCCACTGCCCAACTCTCCCGCACGCAGATGCTGGTGCGGTCGGAAATGCTAAGCCCATCTGTATGCTTCTGATATAACTCCATAACCCTCTGCGCTTCGAACAACTTGCGCTTAGTAATCGATGAAGGGTATCCAAGTGGCGAAACGATCAGATCCTGGGCGGTTGGGTTTTCCGGTGCTATGTCCAGCTGCGCTTCCATAAAGCTGAAGCTGGCCACTCCTATTATGAGGAAGAATATGGTGGGAATTGGAGTGGGCAGCTTGGCAGCCACACGAGGAGCCCAGTGCTGCACCCAATCGTGGATCACCAAGTCTGGAGACATCTTTTGCAACAGCGCTTCGAAGGGCTTCTCCAAAAGGTCCATGGCGTCTTTCAGTAAAGGCAGTAGTCGTGGCGCTTCTCCTCTCTTGGCAGCATCTGCGGTGGACTCTACCCCAGTGGGCAGCCCCTCCACAGATGGCATCGCCAACTCCACCAGTTCTATCCCCGGTACATCACACATTTGGGGTTTAATTCGTTTAATATTCAGTGGGGTTGACACGAAGAAAATTTTAAGACCATACCTGGCGAGGCTTTTGGCAAGCTCAATGAAGGGCGCTATGTGACCGTGTGCAAGCCACGGAATCATCACCACACGGAGCTCTCTCTGCTTTTCCTCCGCCATTGTTGATGCACCTCAAGTTTTCAGAGCTTAACCTCTATGAAATAAAATAAGGTGGACATCTATTCCAGAGCTTATCTTATGCAAGAAAAGTTAATTTAAGTGACTGTTAGTTTTGTTTGTTCCGTGCGTCTTCAGCAAATTTACTTAAAATTTGTATCACTATTGTATCATTTTCTTTCTTTTTCTTTCATCTTCATTGTAATAGGGTTTTTTTATCATTGAGTGGTGAGGATGTCGACTAATTTTAATATTCTTTCTCTTTCATCTTCATTGTAATATACAGTTTTGTATCATTGAATGGTGAGGATGTCACTAATTTTAATATTCATTCACTTTCACCTTATGTTTTTTATCATTAAATGATGAGGATGTCGACTAATTTTAATATTCATTCTCTTTCAGTTTCATTATAATATGGTTTTTTTATCATTGAGTGATGAGGATGTGGACTAATTTTCATTTTAATATGATTTTTTTTACCATTGAGTGGTCAGGATGTTGACTAATTTTAATATTTGATCTCTTTCACCATCATTATAATATGGTTTTTTATCATTGAGTGGTGAGGATGTGGACAAATTTTAATATTTTCTTTCACCGTCATTATAACATGGTAAATCAATGTAAGGTCATTTATTCAAAAGAGTCTTAAATACAATAATAATTATGAATCAATTTACGATATTTTTGTCAATTTTTGGTTCCCTACTTTCAATTTTAAATTTAATTTGAAGTAAACTAAAGTACACTGTAATATTAAGTAGTAGTTAGGTTGCAAAAGAACAAATTATATTTCACATGTTAAGAAGCCATAACATAAATCTAATTACTTATAGAACATGTTTATTATCAATAGAATAATAACAAACAATACAAAAAATTCTCAAAATACATAACTCTCATACATGAAAAAATTATAGTCATCCATATTAATGTAAGGGAAGATTCATTCTAGGGAGCTTGCCTTGTATAGTAATGATTTGATTCAATTTACAATTTTTTTGTTTATTTTTTATTCACACTTAAATCAACTTAAAACAATTTTCATAATTATTTAAATCTTAAATTTGTTATGTTGGTGGTTAATTGTATTCTCATATATTAC
Source organism: Sequoia sempervirens (assembly GCA_007258455.2). Lineage (NCBI taxonomy): Eukaryota > Viridiplantae > Streptophyta > Pinopsida > Cupressales > Cupressaceae > Sequoia > Sequoia sempervirens. The sequence goes on along the minus strand of VDFB02338855.1, from coordinate 101,400 downwards.
ACTTTGGCTATGTCCAATCACCTTTAGATAAATAGAACTAGGTAAAGGTTGAATATATATATATATATATATATATATATATATATATATATATATATATAATGTTTTACTATAATGCATTTAGAGTAGATAATTAAATTATAATAGATCTTTAAGATTTAGAGGTGAGATTAATTACATCAAGAGATGTTTTTTAATGTTTATGGATATAATCTTAGAGAAGATAATCTTATTGATGTATCCATGGATTTTATGAATCTCAATATTAAAGCATCAACGACAATAAAACTAGTCTTTTATAATACCATATGTCATAAAAGCACCAATGCTATCCTAAGAAACTCCTTACTCATCACCAAGTAGAAGCCTTGTATTCATGAATCCTTTATAATATTATAAATATCAATAATACTTTTGTGTGTATCAATCGTCCCATTGTAACCATGAGGATTTTCTCCTTTCAAAAACCATATCCCTCTTTCATTAGTTAATCCAAATAATGTTTTGGGGTCATAGTTTTCATATCACTCTAGTAAGGTGAGAGATCATAAAATAACACATGCGATAAGTAATGTATTCTATTTATGATAGTGATGGTATGCAACACATAGCAAAATAAAGTGGCTCATGTAAGCCTTCTTACAATTTTTCATGCATAAACACATGACAATATACCAAACTATCAAAACCACTTACCAAACTTTAAGATACATAACCATATAACCTTATGAACCTTATTTTTAATCATATAACAAAGAAACACAATATGAAAATCTAACACACACTATAGAATTTAAAATCACAAAGACCAAAAAATTCAACAATATTCACCTAATAATTTTCTAAAGACTATCAAAATAGAGATAATTTCAAGCCTATTGGCCTAATTATTTGTTAAAGGTTCTAAGCTCATGGAGACAAATTTCCTCTTGTAGGTCTCTTTCACTAAGTTGGAAATTAAAATTATTGCTAGTCAACATGTCACTTATCTTTGAGGCATTATAGTTGGTTTGTGTTCATTCTTCTTCTATTACTATGACTCTAATTTCTTTAGTAATATCCTCCTTAGTAAAAGAGCCATCCTCTTCATTTCTTGTCACTTCCAATCCCACTTTAAGCTCTTGTGCAAACTTTTAATTTAACCCTTGGTCAAATTGCATTGGAAAAGTTATGAGTGGCAGCCCAAACCTTAAGCCTTTTGTCATAGAATTCCACCTGCAATGGGTCAAAAAGACACATGTAGAAAGATGATTCAAAATGTGTAACTGTGGAGCCCACTTTTTTACCACCATACCATTTTCCTATAAAATAATTTAAGCAATTAGAAGTGATTTTGAAATACAACATATTGTTATTTTTTGAAAGTAAAAATAAATATTGTGTTTTGAATATAAGAAACTAGCATAATATTGTTGGAGACTTTAGGTTGGTATATTTATGTAATGTCCCCATTTTTGGAGGTAATTTGATTTAATTAATTTAATTAATTAAGTTGTCCAAAATAATGATTTTCAGGAGGATGACTTATTCGTTACTTTAATTAAATCATTAAGTGGTATTAAGTTAATTAATTATAAGGTTATCAAATAAAATTAAAATTAAAAGGTGACCTTATATTTAATTAATTTAATAAAGTGACTCAATTTTAAAATATATTATAAAGTCACTTAAATAAAATAAAAGAATATTCTAGAAGCTTCTAGAGAAATTGGGGAAAAAGAATAAATAGACATCTTGGGCTTCATTCTCGGAAGGAAGATTTGGATGTTGTTGTTGTTGTTCGTCCTGTGGAGCCTAGGGTTTCTGCAGATTGCTTCTTTGTCATAGGAAACAAAAACTTCCTATTGATAGCAATTTTGAGGGTGTGAAATATCACCTGAATTATTGTAGCTGATACTTCAGACTTCTCATTTGCACAAAATTTGTGGCCTCTGGCCAATTTTGGTGAGGATTTGATTGGAGACATTGGAGGCATCATTGGTGCATTGCATCATTCAACAATTTGTTATAAGAAGAGTTCGATTTGCATCTTCAACTCATAGATATTTTCTGATTTTATTTTCCAATCATAAGACTAGCTTGTAAGGGCCATGACTTGGCTCATAGTTGCCTCCTTTGGCAATGATTTCTCTATGAAGAGGCAGCGCTTGAACTAAAGGAGGGTGGACATTATTTTCTAAAGCTGAAGATATGATTTGGAGGAGAGATTGGAGATATTCGATTGGAGATAAAGGCAGATGGAGTTATTTGCATATTCAGATTTTGTCTTTAGACTTCACCATATCCATCGACTCCTCTATTAGAAGCATTTTTTGCATCGATTTTCATCATAGCTTTAAGGCGCACTATTGAAGAAGGGTGTATGGGAGTTTGTAGGGAATTTTGAGGTTGCTGATATCATTTATCAGACATATATCTGCATATTGGAGGAGCCACAATTTTGTATGTTTCACCCTTCTCTTGCCACAAATTGTCCTACTATCATAGGCGCAACCTTTGAGGATTGGTGGAGATCATTTTGTTATTATTTGGAGGCTTGAGGAGCTTGGTATAATTTATATCTGCATACTAGTGCAAAACAGGGGCGACACTTTGAGGAGCTTCGATTTTGGCTTGGAGAGTCATCTTCTCGTTTGATATTGCTTGCTTCTTCACTCCTTGGTCAGGGAAATTTCTACAATCAGGTCCCCATCGCATTTTATTGTTGTATATTTGCATATGTTATTGGCATAAGAGGGCTGTAATTGTACTCAGAAAATTACATTGGAAAATCATATGTGTAATGCATAAGAGTCTTGGAAAATTGGAAAAACATTGTAAGGCTCCATTTGATAGCAATAAAGGGAGGAGTAGTTGTTGGTCCGAGACTTTGTTATTTACATTTGAAGTATGCATGGCAAGTGTTTTACATAATGTCTACTTGCTGTAGCTGAACATTGCATTCCTAGTTTCTCGTATATTTGTTTTAAAAATCCAAAAAGAATTGCATACTGCACGTAGATCAGATTGTGGGCATTGTAGAAGTGTTCTAATCAATCTTAGTATCCATTTCTATCAAGAAACTTCAAACTAAAACACTACATCAGCAAGTTACAAGGTTGCACATGAACTGTTTGACAAAATTACAAGTAGCAAATTAGGGAAAATTGTGATTAGTTTGAGCAAGGCTCATTACAGTGGTATCAGAGTGGTTTCCTGCCATCCTTTGGGTCAGAAATTGTCTTCATTTATGCAACAAAGTGACAGGACCAAGAGATATACAGCTAGAGAAGAAAGAAAACGAACGCAAGACACTTTATGAGTAGCTGTTGCAGCAAGACATAAAGAGATTGGTGGTCCTATGGAGGAAAGAAGAGAGGGAAGTCCTCCTAGAAATGGAAGAAGAGATGATGATAGAGAGGTACTTGATACTTTGAGGGGTCTAAGGGATGGTCAGCAATAGGTATGTGGGGTACTTCAGCAGCTTGAAAACACTCTACAGCAGTTGAACTTACCTAGGAGGCAGCCCCAAGATCATGAAGATGATAGGAGCATAGCAGGATCAAGGAGAGTACAAAGAGCATCTTCTCGCACTGCAGATAGACCTACACGACCCACCTTCTTGAGGGAAGAACGTGCAGTAGAAGAGAATGTTGAAGATGTTGAGGAGCCTACCTTTGCTGATGCATATATGGCTGCTCATGATGAATGGCAATTATTGACACCAGAAGCACGAGAGCTCATGCATTTTGATCGATTTGTGCAGACAAGAATGGACTACTATAGGTCTCAGCAGGAGAGGAGACCTAGGGGCATAATAAAGATCTTAAGCAAGCTACCAATAAGCTTACACTGCCTATGTTTGATGGTAGTGGCAAGATTACTGCACAATCATGGATTCATAAATTGGACACGTTCTTGGCTCTTTGACCCATGACAGAAGAGGAAGCCATCAAGTATGCTACTTTGCATTTGGAGGGGGCAGCACACGATTGGTGGTATCATGGATTAGTTACATTGTAGCATAATCAGATCACATCTTATCATGAGTTTGTGGATAGATTGGTGGAACACTTTGACAAGAAAGACCCAGAATCATACTTTAGAGATTTGGCTCAACTCAAGCAAGTTGGGAGTTTGGAGAACTACATTGGGGACTTTAAGAGATTGTCAATAATGGTTCCCAACATCTCAGAGAGACGACTAGTGGTGTTATTTATAGAGGGCTTATTGGAGCCTATGAGAGGATGGATAAAAGCCTTTGATCCTCCTACTCTGCAGGAGGCAATGAAGAAGGCTAGGAGCATGGAGTTTGCAGCACCAAAAAGCAAGAGCTTGCATAAGGAAATCCCTTCAACAAGCAATGAGACTCCTCAACAATCAGACAAGAAAAAAAATCAGCACCTATGATGGATGAGGAGACATGAGAAGAGTTGAGGAAGAGGAAATTATGCTATTGGTGCAAGGAGCCTTACAACAAGGATCATGATTGCCCTTTGAGGCCTAAGGGCAAGGCAAACCGTTTCATGTGGGCATACTTTGAGGACTCCGATTCTGATGATGTGGATTAGCAGGTTGCTTCAGGACTTGATCAGGATGAGAAGACTTCTGCTCCCATGGCATTTCTTGCCAATGTTCAGGATGAGACTACATTCAGGTTCATAGGGATAGTTGATTGACAGCGTTGCATCGCTATGCTTGATATTGGTGCGACACATAACTTTATTAATGGAGATTTTGTAGCTTGGTGCAGACTTCAGGTTGAGGATTTTGATGGATTCAGAGTTCGAGTAGTGGATGGATATACCCTCGCATGCACCAGAAAGGTTGCTAATATCACCTTGAAATTGAATAGCTATGAGTTACATTCAGATTTTTATGTGGTCAACATGGGAGAGATGGACATAGTTTTGGGAATGAAGTGGCTCCAGGACTTGGGAGTATTTACCCTCGATGTACCTAAGATGGAAATTTCTTTTGAGGTTGATGGTAGGAGGCAAGTATTAAGGGGTATTACAGATGGAGGCTTACATTCTATCAGAGGGTTGGACAGTAAGAGAAAGAAGAAGGTGATTCAAGAGAAACATGAGATGATTCTCAATCCATTGTTCGAAGTGGAAGCCGCTTGGTCATATGACAATCCACTCTATGGCTTGGATGATGATAGCTCTCTTGATTCCAGTCTTGAGATGAGCATTGTTGATAGTATTTGTGATCCTACTAGTGCATCAGGATTGCAAATGGGACTCACGGAGGAGATTTCAGAGGTGTACATGGTGAGGAATGCTTACAGCTTCATTTTTTATTCTCATGTACATGACCTATTCAGGATGCACAATTCAGGAGCGCATGTGATGGATAGTTTGGATGATAGTTTATTTTGTACGAAGTTTGGAGGCAAGGTTGATCAGTCTCTTGGCTTGCTTCCACTTGAGGCTTATACTTCTGTAGCACTTGGTGATGGTATTGAGTTGGTACGACAGTTTCAGCTTGTGCAAATGTTGCAGGAATTGTTTGGTGATGACAGGGACATTATGCAGTTCTTCTTGTGGGATCCAGGTGGTGAATTGCTTGAGGACAAGCAATTTCAGGAGGGGCGGACTGTAATGTCCCCGTTTTTGGAGGTAATTTGATTTAATTAATTTAATTAATTAAGTTTTCCAAAATAATGATTTTCAGGAGGATGACTTATTAGTTACTTTAATTAAATCATTAAGTGGTATTAAGTTAATTAATTATAAGGTTATCAAATAAAATTAAAATTAAAAGGTGACCTTATATTTAATTAATTTAATAAAGTGACTTGATTTTAAAATATATTATAAAGTCACTTAAATAAAATAAAAGAATATTCTAGAAGCTTCTGGAGAAATTGGGGAAAAAGAATAAATAGACATCTTGGGCTTCATTCTTGGAAGGCAGATTTGGATGTTGTTGTTGTTGTTCGTCCTGTGGAGCCTAGGGTTTCTGCAGATTGCTTCTTTGTCATAGGAAATGAAAACTTCCTATTGATAGCAATTTTGAGGCTGTGAAATATCACCTGAATTATTGCAGCTGAGGGAGAGGTTACTTCAGACTTCTCATTTGCACAAAATTTTTGGCCTCTGGCCAATTTTGCTGAGGATTTGATTGGAGACATTGGAGGCATCATTGTTGCATTGCATCATTCAACAATTTTTCATAAGAAGAGTTCTATTTGCATCTTCAGCTCACAGATATTTTTTGATTTTATTTTCTAGTCATAAGACCAGCTTGTAAGGGCCATGACTTGGCTCATAGTTGCCTCCTTTGGCAACAATTTCTCCATGAAGAGGCAACACTTGAACTAAAGGAGGGTGGACATTATTTTCTAAAGCTGAAGATACGATTTGGAGGAGAGATTGGAGATATTCGATTGGAGATAAAGGCAGATGAAGTTATTTGCATATTTAGATTTTGTCTTCAGACTTCACCATATCCATCGACTCCTCTATTAGAGGCATTTTTTGCATCGATTTTCATCATAGCTTTAAGGCGCACTATTGAAGAAGGGTGTATGGGAGTTTGTAGGGCATTTTGAGGTTGGTGATATCATTTATCAAACATATATTTGCATATTGGAGGAGCCACGATTTTGTATATTTCACCCTTCTCTTGCCACAAATTGTCCTACTATCATAGATGCAACCTTTGAGGATTGGTGGAGATCATTTTGTTATTATTTGGAGGCTTGAGGAGCTTGGTATAATTTATATCTGCATACTAGTGCAAAACAAGGGTGACACTTTGAGGAGCTTTGATTTTGGCTAGGAGAGTCATCTTCTTGTTTGATATTGCTTGCTTCTTCACTCCTTGGTCAGGGCGATTTCTACAATCAGGTTCTCATCACATTTTATTATTATATGTTTGCATATAGGCATGTGCTGCTGATTTGATCAGCTCTTTAGCATTATAATAATCAGACATTTATAGTTGCATTATCTTGTATTTAGTTGCTGCTGTAGATGGTCATTGTAATCAGATTTGGGCATTGTAGTAGATTCACATTGCAAGCCAAGAATCTTGGCATGATTACATTGTCTTTACATTCAATTAATGGAATTATAAGTTGCAGCCATATGTTGTCATTTCAATTGTATGCTAAATGTTTGATCAAATGTCAAGTGGTTGTAGATAATATTATCAGCATATAGGATGCATGTCAATTGTTTGACAAAAATGCATTAGGCTATAGATGCATTATTTACCTCATGTAAATGCACACAAAAGAGATTGCATTGCTATTAGAAGTTATTTTCAGTCATTGTAGAAGTCATTATAGCTTTAATATCCAGTTTGGCAACACAAATATCAAGCACAAAAACTCAGATCAGTGAACAAGACATTTCATGTAAACTGTTTGACAATTTCCTTGGGCAAGAAATCAGAAATTTTATATCAGTTTGAGCAAGGCTCATTACAATTTAATTCTCTTAGAGATTCCAAAAAGGCCCATAAATATTTTCTATTATGTATGAAGGGTGTAGATTTTAAATGTAACTAAGGGAAATTCCTAGGTTAGTAGATTAGTAGCTAAATAAATCAAAACCCAAAGCAATAATTAAGCAAAAAGGAAAATAACATGAAAACAAAAGGAACAAGCTCACCAAATGTCTTCAATCTCCATGGTTGACCTCCATTACACCTTCTCTATTTTCTGAAATGTGAAGTTTTCCCTTAGATTTTGAGTGAGCAATCTATGACTATGCCAAGACCAAAGCAAAATGTTGAAGGATTTGATATGAAAAGCAATACTATGCTACTAGTAAGCAAATCTAAACTATGAATATAATATGCCAAATGCTAAAGAGTGATGAAGTATGCCTATGAAAAAATAACAAGATTTCCTAAGATTGCAAGTGTATGAAGATTGCAAGATGACATGCGATTGCCTAAAACAAGATTGCATGAGATATGCAAATGAGACAAAAATTGCCATTTTATAGAAAATGTAATTTTGAATGAATGGCCAAGATTGAAGATTGACAAGTGCCCTAGAATCAATGGATAAGATTCAATATAGCAACCCATAATTAGGGTTAGGGAAACATTAGGTCAAATTTGAAATGAGTGGACAGGATTCAATTTGAGAAAATCAAATCAAGGGTTGACAATGCATGTGACAAGGAGATAAGATTGGAATATAAAAAGAGGTGGTTGGAAAATCAAATAATATTAGAAATTACTTGATTTTTGGAGGAAAAAGAATATTTTGAATTCAAAATTAATTTAATTCAAAAGGTGGGGTCGCATGACAGTAAATAATTAATTTGAATTATTTACTTAAAGAGGGAAATTAGAAAGTGGGACCATTTTAAATAAATAATTTTATTTAAAATAGGAGAAATGTCAAGGTGACAATAATTAAATAAATTAAAGAATTTATTTAATTATAAGAAGACTTTTAAGAATTAATAGCTTATTTAAATAAATAAATAAAATTTATCTATTTAAATAATCAAGAGAAATTAGTGGACAAAGATAATTAAATAAATTAAGAAATTTATTTAATTATGGAGAGGCATTAGATAATTAGTGACGTATTAAATAAATAAATAAAATTTATTTATTTAATAACCAAGAAGAATAAAAAGACATGAATTAATTAAATAATTATGAATTATTTAATTAATAGTCAAAAGTGGTCCAAGGAAATAATTAAAATGTCTTAATTATGCTAGGAAGAAAATGGTGACAATAGAGCTTGCAAACCTAGGTCATTTTTATGTGTTTACATTTTTCCCCTCTTTGTCATAATGCAGCATGTCGCGTTGTGACAAAGAAAATAAGTCAAAACATGCCCCAACGAAGGTATAGAGTATCTATGCCCCCTCAAAAAAAATTTCAAATTTTGGCCTGGTGACAAATTTTTTTGGAAAGTGCCTGATAAGTTAATTTGATGACCAAAAATTCAACGGTGCAAGTGGCTTCAGATTTCGTCATGTTGAAGCAGTCAATGGGTCAGTCAAAGGTGGTGAAAAGAGTCTCCAATAATAAAAAGTATGAAAAATCTCACTTTGACCCTATAAATAGGTTGAAAATTGGGTAAAAGTCAATTCATTTTCACATTGACTATAGTAAATTTGGAGAGCTCAAAGTGAGGAGAGCAAACCCAAGGATGGCGATTCCAGTCACAGAGCACCGTGGCTACATTGTCAAGACTTTTTGACGACTAGAGGGCACAGACCCTCCGGTGAGTATCTCGAACCTACTTTGTCATTTTGTCATTTTACACACATTTCTAGGGTTTTAGGGTAGTTTAGGAAAATTCGCTATGAAGCATCTGCATTCGCATAAGCCACATTTGATGTCGCATTCAACACATTCGATGTGTCACAATGCAAATGCCAAAGGTCCATCGAGTAGGTCCAGTAGGTGAGACACATTTGCGGAAAATCAAGCCACATTTGCCAAGTCAAGCCACAAATGATAGGTGTAAAGTTGCATTTGCAATATTGTGATACAAACATGCACGCAGGCAATGCACTCATTTTATGATGACACATTTGACCGTGGAATGATGCAATTGACGAAAGATGACACATTTATGATGCCAAATGACACAAGTGCTATGGTGCGATGCAACTGTTGTACGAAGTGACACAAACTCTAGAATGCGACGCAAATGAAGTCAACACGACACATTTGACTTTGACCAAGGTTTGACCAGGGTTTGACTAGGGTTGACTTCACTTTAGACTTTCTTTTTGCTCTTGTTTAGTTGAATAGATGGTAATAATAATTTGTAATAATGTGCTAACTCTCATTTCTACATGTGTAGAAATGACTAGCGCCAATTTATACATGAGAGTTCAGACGATCGACATACACATTTTGAAATTAGATGATAGACCAAAAGCAATGACGTTTGATGCAACTTGGTTTATACTACGTCACTTATATACCCATTATTTGGGCTAGTAGGGGACTATTGATAGCACTAGCAGAGTGATGACATTCTAAGACTTGCTCTTTCCATCTACTGACTGGAGAGGCTACAATCACCTTAGAGGATGTGTACTGTATTTTCCATATTCCGATCAAGGGAGAGCGAGTAGTATATGATCCTCAGAGGGGAGTGCAGGCCATGATGGAGCTATATGAGGTAGATGATGATGCAAGGCTTGGTGTGACAGGCTATGAGATTTGATGGGAGTTCCTTGCAGAACACTACCCACGATGGGATGCCATGCTATGTACACTAATTGTTGGAGTACTAATACTAGATCATCAAGGACATGGATTTTTGATCGGATGGGGTGATGTGCTTGTGTAGATGTGGTGGGATCGAGTTGTTTTTGCATGGGGACTTTGTCTTCTGGGCATGTTATACCATCAGCTGCACGAGGTATCCTACAACGGTGGGAGCAGTATTAGTTGTGGTACAACATTACTGATAATCTAGGCATGGAAGCATATCTCCATCTTCCAACCACCAATTTAGAGGTCGTAGCTAGTAGATGGGATGCCATACATATATATTTATGTAGGGGCCCTACAACAGACTAGAGTTGGAGAGATTGGCTACTGGAAGCATTGGATTGATAGTATGACATCATTTGTGTGGAGACCATATAGGGATTGTGCACCATGGATCGATGAGGGGGACCATTTGACATTTTACCAACAGTTTAGATACCTGATTGGTCAGACTATTCAAAGTCAACTGATTATTGAGATGTACCTACCTCAACAAGTTTTGTGATAGTTTGGTGAGCAACAGGGTGTTTCGATGGGTACAACTAAGTACGTGAGGACATCACGGGAGCTTGGGTGGGGCCCTGCTATATCAGTTCCTTTTGCACAACAATAGATTGACAGTTTAGTGGTACAACCATGGGGTGGAGTGGGGGAGTGGTTGATCCAGGGACTATGCCAAATTATGACTTGTGGTTGCAGAGTCATAAACCGATTTTGCTGACTGATCCTGATGCACCAACCCCTGTTGACCAGAGATCTATTATTCTAAGGGTGCAACGGGGAGGGTGGAGAGGCAGGGGGAGAGGAAGAGATGGAGGTCGAGGCGATGGTGGTAGGGGAGATGGAAAGAGAGGTGGTGGGGAGGATGAAGGGGATGATGGAGGCGATGGTGGTGGTGGTGATGGAGGAGGAGAGTAGGGGATAGGGGGAGGCAGGCCAGGTGAGTCTGATAGAGGGTGGAGAGAGTGACACTAGAGTTTATCCTTGAGGTTCCTAAGGAGGAGGAGAGGGAGGATGGGTTGAGATAGGAGGAGGCTAGGCAAGAGGAGGAGAGACAGCCAAAGGGAGAGGGGTGACAGGAGGAGGAGGGATCAAGGAAGGAGGAGGAGGGATTGAGATAGGAGGAGGAGGCCCTTGAGGTTGAAGGAGGAGTGGAGGGAGTTGTCAGGGTTGAGGAGGATATCGATGATGAGGAGGACACAGATGTGGGAGAGGATACAGATGAGGTAGAAAGACAACTTTGTGAGAGGATGATCGATGGATACCCTGAGATAGCCAATGTACCATTATTGCCTTAGGATGCCACTATAGACGAGCATCAGGCTGAAATGCAAAGGAGGCTTGATGAGAGTGTGGCATAGGTGAGGTCCTTACAAGTAAGAGCTAGAGGTCGTCAAAGTAGAGCAAGATCAAGCAGTGATCCACCAATAGGAGTCAACTCGATGGTGCACATATTTTGTAGAGTTATGCTTAGGACCATCAAGAGACTTAGCGAGAGAGTTGGCCAGGGGTAGCACCCATCTGGGATGTTACAAATTATTATATGAGTAGGCAGTGCCACTTGAGAGATGAGATCCTACTCTGACACGATCTTAGATGAGGACATGCAGTGGGAATAGGACAGGGAGCAACAACAGTAACTAGAGCCAAAGTAGTGTAGATGGCTCGACATCCTTAGGGCACTCATCAGGTCATAGGTCTCATCACTCTCATAGACACTCATCAGGTCATAGGTCTAGTCATAGCCATGGGTCCTCTAGGTTAGGGCACAGATCAATGCATAGTTAATTGCCATTGATAGATCCTTCAACCTCTTAGACTCAGCCAACAGTTACTATGATGGCCTCCACTCCTCTTACAGAGCATCGGTCACCATGGTCTTCTCCCCAGAAGGATGATGGGAGCACAACATAGGGGCATTTGACATTGTTCTCTTATCATCATTTTTCAGACATTTATGTTATGAAACTTGGTATGTTGACTATCGAGCCTGCAAGCTCTATTTTTGGGATATCTCATGACTCTATCTTGTGACCTTATATATTTATTTTGAGATTATATATGCAATGCAGTTTTGATGTAGCCTATATGATTTATGTTATGTGATGATGCATTATGTGCTGACTATGTTCATGATGTATGCTTATGCGATGAAGATTATGATGATGTAGTTATGATGACCCTATGATGCCTATGTGATGGGATTTATACATTTATGATTCTTATGATGATGTATTTTATATGCTATGCCATGTATGCATTTATGATTTCTACTTATGATGAGATGCCATGTTGATGTAATGATTATTTATGGTTAAGCGCCATGACGATGTAATGATGATTATATGGATGATGATATGAATAATGTTCTGATTGTAATGTTTTATGTTGTAATAATCATAACATGGATGGCTAATAATGAATATATGAATTACTAATGTATGATTATAATGGATGTCGTGTATGAGTATGGATATGTTAATGCATGATTATATATGCAAATTGAAAATGTAATCCTATGATGTGACACATATGTTTTTAATGAGAGGGATGATGTATGTATCTACATGTTATGCGTAAAAACCTAATGCAATGCCTATATGGTCATATATGCACTTATGTTTTTGTATGTCACAGGATATCATCATGAGACAGACAAGATGAGATGGTGAGATAGAAGAAGATGAATGTTAGCACAAAGACCAAATCCTTCAACATATTACCATAGGACTTAACAATTATTGCTCTTAATCATCATTGGGAAGATTATTGTAATGGTCGACAAACACCATGATATGACATAGATCAAGGTGTGCAAAGTCGTACCATCAGTCGTAGACAAGGGTGATTGTGACTCATACTAAGAGCACAATTTACCTAGTCTTTTTGTCACAACCAACCACAAGCATAAGACAGACAAGAAAGACAAGTCATGAAATGTCATTGCTCCTCTAAATCCTATCGCCAAGACATCCTCAAGGAACTAGCAACATGAATTCTAGAAAAGTACAAGACAAATCCATTATCATGATACATCGCTGCTTCTCTAAATCCTATTGCCAGGACCTCATTGAAAAACTAGTAGCATGATAAAAGATCCAAAGACAAATGCCAAGTGTTTGCCAAGTGTTTTAGGATGTCAAGTGTTTATTTGTTAAGATGTTAGGTTTGACAGTGTTGAATGCCAAAGTTTCCAAGTTTGACAATGCTAGAGTGCCAATTGTCAAAGTTTATCAAATTCAGGAAGGACACATCCTAAATAATTTTGATGCCAAGAGGATCGATCCTCAAATGTCAAGAGAATCCCTCAAAAATGCCAGATGACGGTGACGATACCTAGGAAGGACACATCCTAAGGTATAAATAAATGACAAAGGCGATTCTTCAGAAGGGCCCATCTGAAGAATAACCAAGAATTTATAGTTTTGACTAACATCGACTAGGTTTGACTTGATTTGACTTTTGTTGACAAAGTTGACTTGTGTTGACAGAATTAACTTCATGTCGATGTTAACATGTTAATGTGATTGACATGTTGATTAACTAATTGCCAGAGTTTGATTTGGGAGTTTTTCTACTTTAGAATGACTTATTTGAATTGAAGATGTGTGTGCAGTGCCATGAACCCTAATGGACTGACCTAGTACGACCTCGGGGGCTCATCGACATATGGCCTTGTCTACATCATACACTCAAAGACCTCGTAGTTCAACATGACCAATGACTTTGTCTTGATGACCAAAGATTGAGTCATGATTTTTATTTTGAACAACCTAAAAGGACAGACCTAATATCTGAGGGGCCCTAAAGATGAGCCTTGCCTACATAGTAAATGTGCAGAGACAGTTTATAGTTCGACAAATGACAACAATTGACTGACATGACTAACTTGACAAGACACTACTCTATTTTTTTGTGTTTTTGAGATATTTTAATTTTTTTGTATTTCTTCAGGACATTTTATGATTTTTAAGTCTTTTTTCAGGACATTTTTTGATTTTTTAGGTCTTTTTCTAGGACATTTTTTTATTTTTAGGTCTTTTTTCAAGACAAATTTTCAATTTTTAGGTCTTTTTTCAGGATATTTTTTTATTTTTACAGAACCATATGCGATACCCACTGTAGTCAGATGATGGGAAAATGCCCCCCAATCAGGTCCTAGATTAGACAAGTTTGAAGGATGTAGAAAAGTTGGGCTTGGAGTGATGGCTGGGCAACATTTAGGACTGGATGTCAACCATCATGAGACATGATAGGAATGGTAGATTATCGTGATGTGGTGTCAAGATGGTGTCGAAAAAGTGGTTGTTTATTATGGACGAAGGTAGATAGAGTGATAGTAGATGGCAGAGCGAAAAATAACTACGCATGGTACCTGTTTGCTAGGTTTTCACCATGGTACTTATCCAAAGCGCCTGTTTACCAGGTTTTCACTTTTGGATGAATTATTTCTCTTTACTATTTTTGTCATTTTTTTTTTGGTGTCCCCAAGACGCCTATTTTCTAGGTTTTCAATTTTTTTATATTTTTCATTTTTTTTGGTGTCACCAAGATGCCTGTTTTCCAGGTTTTCAATTCTTTTATATTTTTCATTTTTTTTGTATTTTTTAATGTTTTCGGCTAGGCTTTATGATGCTATGCATAGAACTTTCAAAGATGCAAACTATTTATAGGTTCTGATAATTGTTCACCGTCTGGAGTAGCTAGTCGATATGCTCCAGAACCAAAAGAGGACGTGATAATGTAAGGACCCAGCCAATTTGGTTCAAACATGACAGGTTTTTCTCTGTTCGACTAATTTTTTGGACTTCGCATGAGGACCAAGTCGCTAATGTCAAATTTTCTGACCATGACTCTTTTCTTATAACTACGATAGTGTCGATTATGATATGCTTGTAAATGATTCAAGGCATTAAGTCTGCATTCCTCTAACATTTCCAATTCATGCAGTCATGACTATCTATACTCTTCATCATCAATTAGACCCTTCAGGGAGAGGCACAAAGATGAAATTTCAACCTCGATGGGCAAGATAGCTTCAGCTCTAAAGACTAAGGAAAATGGTGTGGCTCCTGTGGGTGTGTGAATGCTGGTGTGGTAAGCCCACAAAGTAAGTTAAGTTGAATGTGCCAGTCATGGCCAACATCAATGATGGTTTTCTTAAGAATTTTTATAATGGTTTTATTGGATGCCTCAACTTGACCGTTTCCTTGTGGATAGTATGGTGTTGAGAAATGGTGTTGAATATGGAATCATTCACATAACTCATGAATGTATTGATTTTTGAAAGGATGCCTATTGTCTGTGATGATGGAATGGGGTATACCATACCGAAAAATGATGTAATTGAGGATGAATTTGGAAATTTTCTTACTGGTTATGTATGTAAGGGGGATGGCTTCAATCCACTTAGTAAAGTACTTAGTGGTGGTGATAATGAATTTGTGGCCATTAGAAGAGGTAGGATGAATTTTTCCCACGAGGTCAAGTCCTTATTGTGTGAAGGGCATGAAGAAGTAATTGGCCAAATTTCCTATGCTGATGCATGAATCAAATTACTATGTATCTAACATTGGCGGCATGTTATGACAAACTCCAGTGCATCTTTTTCTATTGTCAGCCAGTAATACCCAAGTCTTGTTATCTTCTTCACTAAAGTAGGACCACTTGAATGAGATCCACATATACCCTCATGTACATTGTGTAAGGTTGTTCGTGCTTCGTCAATGTCGAGACATCAAAGTGTCAAAGCTACAACAGTATAGGGAGTCATTGATGATGGTGTATCAAGCAACTTTGTGGATGTAGGACTTTCATTGTTTATTGGATAGGTTGGGGGGAATGGTTTGGGACTTTAGCTAGTCATAAATTTCTTGATACCATGGAGAATTGGGACCAACAAGCTTGCAAACCATCTCTGATTCTGGAATGTCATATGCAAGGACCAAAAGTTGTTCGACCAGGAACTCTAATTGAGGCACATTGCTTGGAATGTCTAGGAGAGAGTTGATTGTAGCCATTTTGTCTGGTGCCTTGTTTTATGCTCTTGGAACTTGTTCAAAAGTCACCATGTGGAAATATGTATGAAAGCTATCAACCATTTGTTTGTTACGCATTAATTTCTCGTCCTTGGTGTCATAGTCATCATTAACTTGGTTGATGACCAACTGAGAATCTCCATAAACATGAAGTGTCTTAATTTTCCATTTTATGGCCATTATGAGTCCTATAACAAGTTCCTCATATTCCACAACATTATTTGTTGCTCTCGAGCCATGACTAGTATGAGACCCATCAAAGTATAGCCTCCAAGGTGACTTAGGTTCTACATGAAATATGGACTCGTCAAGAAATTTTTCCACTAATGGGTGATCACTTTATATAGATGCATCTTCCAATTGGTCTGCTATCACTTGTCCCTTTATAGCCTTTCGCTCTACATATTGAATATCATACTCACTCAAAATCATGACCCATTTTGCTAGACCTTTCAATGCTGCACAACTTAGGAGATATTTCAAGGGATAAATCTTTGCTACCAAATGTGTCATTTGATTCAACATGTAATGCCTTAGCTTATGGGCTGTGAAGACAACTGCTAGGAAAGCACGTTTGAAATGGTTGTGTAATTTAGCTCATATTCGACCAGTGTCTGATTGATGTAATATATGGCCCTTTCCTTCTCATCATGGTCATTATGTGTCAGTAATGCCCCCAGTGCTGAAGTTGTTGCAGAAATATATAGTTTCAAAGGTTTCCCTTCGATTGGTGGCATTAAAACAGGTGGTGAGAGTAGGCAATCCTTTATTTGTTGAAAGGCCTCATGACATTTATCTGTCCACATAGAGGGGATAGCCTTGCGTAGGAGGTATTGGAATGGTTGAAACTTGTTAGCCAGTTGTGCTATGAAATGTTGGATAGATTGTACCCTGCCCTGTAATGTCCTGAGTTCACTTATTCCTTTTGGAGGAGGCATGTATAATATGGCTTTTACTTTGGCAAGATAGACCTCAATGCCTCTTTGAGAAAATATGTATCCCAAAAGCTTTCCTGATGTCACACCAAAGACACATTTCTTGGGATTCAAGCGGACTTTATACTCTTCCAGTCTCTTGAATATTTTGTCTAACACACTCAAATGATCTTTTCATGCCAAATATTTTTCCAAGAGGTCATCCACATAATCGTCCATTATCTTGTGCATCATGTTGTGGAATATTGTTGTCATAGTTCTTTGATACGGGGCGCCTCCATTTTGAAGACCAAAAGGCATGATGTTCCAACTGTATGTACCCCAAGGACATGTGAATGTTGTTTTATCTTGATATTCAAGGGCAATACGAATTTTATTATAGCTTGAGAAATCATCCATGAGGGACAACATCTCATACCGTGTTGTGAGATCAACTATGATATCTATGTTTAAATAGCAACGAAAATTCATCCTTTGGAAATGCTTTGTTCAATTCTCTAAAATCTATGCAGACACATATCTAACCATTTGGCTTTATGACTGGTACAAGATTTGATATATACATTCAATATAATCGATAGACCGTATGTATCCCACATCTAGCAATTTCTCAAATTTTGCTTTGACTAATAGGGCAATCTGAGGATACATTTTACACAGCTTTTATTTTACTGGCTTGGCATTTGGAAGTAGTGGAAAATGGTGTAGGACCAATTTTGAATCCAAACCAGGCATATTGGCATAGGACCATGCAAAATTAATCGTGCGCTCTAAAAAGAATCTATGGAATTCAGGTTTCTCTTCTTTTGTCAAGGATGTCGCAAAGAGGACAATTTTGAGATCTTCTATTGTAGATATGTTGACTTCCATGGTTTCCTCTATGAGCATTACCGATTTCTCTTGAGTCACGAGAAAAAAGTCCAATCCTCCATCTTTGGGTGCCTCAAAGATGTTTTCACTTGCAGATATGTCCTTTATTTTTACTTTCTTATCGTCAAAAGGTGCCTTTCAGTTTTCACCTAAAGATGTTTCATTTCTTGTTTTATTTTTATTTTTCATTTTGCAACTAGAGGATGGAGAAATATTCCTAAAGTAAGCTACACAATCTAATTCAATGCCAAATCCAGCCTTGTGATCTCCACTTGGTATGCCCTCATGAAGCCCCATGAATTCTTCAATGGCCTCATCATTCTAAAATATGTCCATGAATGGTGGGCCTTGTTGATCCCAATCAATTAGTTGTGGGTAGACTAAGGAGATACCATCATCAATATTGGTGAATTGTGGGGAGGACGTAGAAAGTCGTCATCCAATTCCCAATCAGACTCTATCCAATTTTCTCCTTCACTTGATTCGTACTTATTTCCAAAATAAGGGACAAAACGACTATCATTGGGGTCAATAGTGTCATGTGGCAATTCAGATGAGTCCAAACGATGGTCATTATTGTCAAATGGCTGGGCAGTTATGTCGGGGTTATGGCCAATAGGTTTGGCAGATGATTTAGGTTTTCCATTGTTCCTTGGACAAAATAGTCTATCCTAGTCTTCTCGTTTCCTTGGGATCTTAGGATTGTCATTATTTGATGCTACATCAATTGTAAACAGTTTCCAAAATATTTGTTTGGAGGTAAGTTCTCCAGGTTCAAGTAACAATTCATTAAGGCAACAGTCGCTTAGGGATCGTTGGGAGCCAAATTCCCATTCATGGGATTCAGTTTCTGTAGGGGATTCCTCAATAGTCTTGACACTTTCTGAAGCATTCACACTCTCACTTGAAAGTCCATTGGTACATTGATTGTCATTTTCGGGTAGTCCATACCCTAACCCAAGAAGATTTGGTCTACAGGGAGGCCTGATTGGTTCATACCTTTCAGTCTTATTTCTGCCAAGGCCACTAGTGCCATTGTAGCCTTTTTCCTTTTCATAGATTTTTTCCTATATCTGGACTGGTAAGGGAGGCAAGTTTTCCATTTCTTTATAAATCCACCCTGATATGTCTTCAATGCCCTCACTATTCATGTCTCCCCATGATATGAAAATTGTTGTGGGTGGAACTTTAAAAATTTCTTTAGGTTCCATTCTAAAACAAGGTTGACCAAAGACCTTAGGAGACTTGGGTATTTTTGTGATGCAATATGTCATATTCAATTTGAATTCACGATAGCCTAGGTCTTGGATCTTGACATTGGACTCAACCTTAAGAGGCAAGGGGGATGATCGGGTTGTTGAAGATGTGGAAGGAGTCGATGTGGATGAAGAGGTGAGTGTGGAAGGGTCATTGAATTTGGAAGAAGATGAACTAGGAGCTTCTTGGTTGATGGGCACTTGATGTTTTGAAATACCCCTTAGATTGGTGTAATACTGAAATGGATTGGGGTCTCCATATATGGTGATTTCTATGCCATCAAAGGGAAACTTAAGGCATTGGTGGTAGGTGGATGGAACAGCTTTGAGGGCATGAATCCAAGGTTGGCCAAGCAAGATATTATAGGGTAATTCAAGATCTAGGACTTGGCAAGTTGTGTCTACAATGACTGGTCCAACTCTGATAGGAAGAGTGATAACACCTCGAGAGGAACATTCTTCATCATCATACGCCTTTATGACTATACTCTTTGTTGTGTCTACACAAGCATTAGAAAACCCTAGAGCCTTAACTAGTTTTAATGAGAATATGTTCAATACTACTCCACCATCTACTAAAACTTGTTTGACCTTATGCTTACGGATGAAAAATTCAATATGTGATGCATCATTATGGTTGGACTTTGGTGATGAATAATCTTGGTCTGAAAATGTTACATGATGGGGTGTAGTGAGGTAACCCACCATGGCCTCAAACTAGTTGACATCAATGTCTTGAGAGACAAAGGACTCTTGCAAGGTTTTTTCAAGTATAGCCTTATGCGTGGGAGAAATGCGAGGCAACTCAAGTATGGAAATTTCCATAGGGGTTTTACCTAGTTGATCAATAAGGTTAAACTGACTCTTAGGTTGCAACTACTTTGTCAATGGGCCTAATTATGATTGTTTTGTGGAAGGACCAGGTATTGTAATTTTTGGTTGCCGAGGGGGAGGACCAGCTATGGTGATTTTTCTGCTTCAGGTAGTGGCATTACATTCAGGTGCTCTTTTGACAGTGATGGTATTGACATATTCATCATCGGTTTAGATGTTATTGATGATGGGTTCTCCTAAATAATTGAATGTGGTGCAAGTATAATTGGCGTGGTTATTGTTTGTCTTAGGATCTGATGTTGAGCGGTTATTTGAACCATGGTCTTGTAGTGGGTTTTTGTGAATAGTATGGTCTACATTTGACACAAATTGTTGTCCACCTAATTGAATTGTGTGATTTTCAATGAGGTCTTGAACCAAGTTCTTCAGTTGTCGACAAGAGGAGGTTTCATGCCCTTTTGCATAATGGTAATCACAAAAAGCATTTCCATCCCACCATGATGGTTTAAACTATCCTAGGTCATATGGCTTAGGATCTTCTAATGTGATAACACCGTTTTGAAGGAGTTTCTTAAGGACGTCTTTGATTGGTTCACCCAAAGGGGTGTATGTGCAACCTTTCAAAAATTATTTAGGTTGACAAGGTTGCCTTTGATTTTGATCATTTTGATTGTTTTGGGTGACATTGGCAGGAGGTGTCAGTGTGATTATGTGTGTGTTTTGTAGTGGAGCTCCTTTAAGGGTAAGCACTGGACCCATTGTGTTTACTGCCTTGGCATTGACAACGCCATCATTAGTAACATGTGTATTCTTGACTCAATACTTGTTCTTGTCAATGGGTGGATTTATGTTTGTGTTTTTAGGGCCATATTTTAATTCTCCTTTAGCAATGCGGGCCTTCTCAAGTTGGACACCTTTTTTGACTAAGTCTGTGAAGGTTGTGTAGTAGTGAACTTGCAAGCCATACTTCAATGGGCCTAGGAGTGCTTTGACAAACATGTCGACTTTATTTTGTACGCATGTCAATGTGGCAATGACTTGCTAGACTTCTCCATCTCTGGAAGAATGGGATAAATGTTTAACCAATGTCTTCTTATGTAAGTGTGCATAAGCTAGTGATGGAGGTATTTGTGTCAATGTTATAGGCATAATTTTTCACAAATTTGTCTGCAAGTTCGTCCCATGTTTTTATCCCTTTTAAGGTGGAGAATCATTCAAGTGTGGGTCCTATAAGAATTTTAGAGAAGATTATCATCAAGTAAGTGTGCTCA
>VDFB02338855.1:14280-79899 GCA_007258455.2 Sequoia sempervirens | reverse complement strand
TGTAATCCCTTGGTTGGCCCTTGATATTTGAATGTATGTATGCTCCTTGGATGACTATGAAGATGGTGTATGTAAGATGAACAATGTGATAAATGCTAATGCTAGTGACTAAATGGCTTGACTAAATGGATAAGATCATGTTTGCAAATTGAGTAATCAAATTGATAGCATAAGGGTGCAAATGGCTAAGTGTTGTTAAATGCATTAGAAGAGGGGGGTATTTATAGAAGAATTTGAATTCTCTAGATAATTCAACAGTTGAGATAAAGCCACCAAGGCCAAGATGAAGGGCTATAGTGAGTTGAGGACTCACAAGGCCTCACATCTTGACATGTGGAGGGTGAAGTGGCCTATGATGTGATGATGTGTAAGTGAGGTGGAAAATGACATGTGATGGGGAGGTACTTGTAAGTACCTTGATGTGACCTCTCAATGATCACATGGGGAAGGAGAAAGCTTTGGGAGAATAAAAGTGAATTTTAAATTCACAATTATTGGAAGAATTTAGTGGATAAGACAAGGTTCCAAAAAGGTGGGAACTTGCCACATGTGAGTGATGTGACAAGTCAAAAATTCTAGAATACTTGCATGAGAAAGAGGAAAACCTTGGAAGGATAAATGTGTTCATTAAAAATTCACATGGAGAGGAGAGGGGTCTTGGACATGAATAAATGTGAATTAAAAATTCACATGGGGAAGACAAAAAGGAATTAAAAATTCCTTGGAGGATGGGGAGAGTTGACCAAGATGTTGATTAGGCTTAAAAGTAATTAGTAATTAGAAGATAATTAGTAGTTAATAAGGATTAGAAACCAACTTGCAAAAGTTGGATGCTGTGACACATCCTAATCAAGGATTAGTCATGTGCATGCCCCTAATGAAGAGATTAAGAGGTGGGTTAGAATTAAGAAAAATATGTGACATGTGAGGAATTAAATAAATGTCATATTTATTTAATTCATTTGATGAAAAGGAGGATTAAAGAGATAAGGTATTTAATTATTAACTAAATACCTTAGGGATTTGGAAAAATTAAGGGTATTAATTAAATAATATTAATATTACTTAATTAATGCAAATAAAAGGATGCTTAAATGAAAGGGGATAAATTTGGATAAATTAAGTGTCCAAATTTGTGTGTCTATATTTTTACCCTATTTGAGATGGTGTTACGAAGTAGTATCATTTCAAAGAATATTAAAACATAGAACTCAGAAGAAGATGGTTAGATTTGGAAAGATGCCCCAGTCATCAAAGGAGTGACTAGGAAGAAAGATGATGGGAGTGAAGATGAAGGTTAGGGATGGTGGATGCCCCCTAGAGAGGACATGCGGGTTCAAGGGAACATGGGTGTGCTCTCGAAGTGGATGAGGTGATGCGAGAAGTATATGAGAAAGAGGATGCAAAGTGATGGGAGATTGGGAAGCACAAATAGATTTAAGGACAAAAGTGATGTTGCCCTAGTCAAGCTACAAGCCAAAATGGGTTGATAATGGATGGAGTATTGTTGTTGAGGGAATGATATATCCCAAGACAACACAAAAAGATAGGGAAGGGTACATCCTGATGATGATGATGATGAAAGTGTTGTTGATGAGGGAATGATTTATCCCAAAACAACAAGAGGATAGGGAAGGATACATCCCAATGATGATAACGATGATGAGGATGAGTGGATCGAGGCTTGTAACAAGATTGGGGACAAGACCAAGGATGTGATTAGATGATTTGTGCTAGATTGAGTTGATGAGGATTGGATGGAGATGTGAGATGGATGAAATGAATAAAAAATGATGGGGGACAAGATGCCTAGAATAACCAATCGTTATTATTCTAACAAGTTTGAAGAGATGATGATAAGAGATTGGATGGATACGGGAGGGAGAGTGATGAAGGATGAATGGATGGGGGGGATTTTGATAGATGAGAGGATGGGGGATACATGGAAGACGATGGAATGGAAAATAAAATGCAATCCTAATGCAATTTTCCATCTTCAGAGCATTAATTTTTGCTATAGTATAAGACACAAGATGCCAAGGTATGAAGAACCAAGGCTGATTCGTGTCTAATGCATAAAACAAACATAACAAACAAGAAGGCTATCCCAACACCCCAAAGTCACAAAGACCTTGGTCAGGCTAGGGTTTGGGATAACCATAAGCACAAAAGGATGCCCCAATGTAACACAAGACCTCAGGGATCTTTGTGGGTACTACATGGGACTACAACCAAGAAGACAACAACAAAAAGAAGAAAAAAAATAAAAAATCAAGATATGCCCCTATGTTAACCAGTCAAAACACACCATAATATGATGGATCATGATGGCCTTGACAAGTGATGATAGGGAGCTCAATTGATAAACAAAAACCAAAAGCATCAAAAGATTGCAATCAATTTCAAAATGTCCTTTGCCATAGAATCAAGGGGATGGATGGGGTTGATGAGGTATGCTAGGAAGGATACATCTTGTTGAGACTGATGATGGATACTAAACTAAAAGACCGATATGACATGGGATACTCAAAGCTGATTGGATCTGCTGATACAAGTGGATCTTGTTTGTTAAGAACCAGCTAAATAAGGGCATAGCTTGATGATGCGACACAAGAGAGACAAGATGCAGGACTGACACAAGACCAAAACACCCTGACGACCTAGGGGTTTGAGGGCCGATCAAAGATTAGGCTTTCCTATGTGAAAGTGCAGAGCCCTCGTAGTTTGATAAAAGACCATGGATAAAAATGGAAAGAGGACAATGGAGACAGATGATGGATGACCAAGATCGGCCGGACCAATTCCTGGGGGCAGATCAAAATTTCCTACGTGAAAGCATAGGGCCAACGTAGTTTGAACAAGGAACCAAAGACAAATGATGGATAAAAGATGATGAGATGACCAGGATAAGTGGATATA
This sequence comes from Sequoia sempervirens, assembly GCA_007258455.2. Classification (NCBI taxonomy): domain Eukaryota; kingdom Viridiplantae; phylum Streptophyta; class Pinopsida; order Cupressales; family Cupressaceae; genus Sequoia; species Sequoia sempervirens. The sequence goes on along the minus strand of VDFB02338855.1, from coordinate 76,980 downwards.
AAGATGAGATTGACATGGTGAGACAAGATAGACCTATTAAATTGGGTAGGATTGATGATGGTAATTACACAAAACTCAGGGATGGGATAATTATCCAAATCATCAAAAGATGAATAGGGAGAATGACATGATGAAGAGATGAGTGATGAGAAATGATAAAAGGTTGGAAAGATGATCGAGGATAGGGAAGGATACATCCCGATGATGATGACGATGATGATTTTATCTAGGCATTGGGTTGCATGATGGAGGAGCCTATAGCTAGATACCAATGACAAGGGATTATGAGATGGGATGAGGATAAAGATGAGGGGATGGATAGATAAAGATAAGGATATGGAAAGATGCTAGGATGGATGCATAGCAGAAGAAGAATTGGGATGCTATGATGGATAGGATGATAAGGATGGGGAGACAGAAGGGATTGTTTGGACAAATAGGAAGATAAGGATTGAGAGATGGAAGGGATTGTTTAGATAGATAGAAAGATAAGGATTGGGAGATTGAAGGGATTGTTGGGATGGATAGGAAGATAAGGATGGGGAGATGGATTAATGATGTCTCCAAGGACTATGTCACAAAAGAAGATATATGCCCCCATTCTAGATATGACATGTGTGATAAGACAAGAGGGATGGCAGACGACTAGATGGGAAGATAAATGAGATAATTAGCAGAAGATAGGATGTGTGGATGAGGGAGTTTGATGGATGTGGAAGGAATACATTAGTGTATGGGTGAAGGGAATGTATACCAAGAGGTATCCAAAAGCATGCATAAATAGGTGCCCCTGTTTTGATCAAGATCACAAAAAGGATGGAGGGGTTGGAGATAAATGAAATATGATGCTAGGATGTGAAAGATAGGTGGGATGAAGGAGATGAATGAAGAGAAGCAGGAAGATGCGTGCATATATAGGAGCATAGAAGGAAGCATAGTGGATGGAGGGAATGCATATTAGGAAGCTACACCCAAGTGTGGAAAAGGATGGATGGGGATTTATGCATGACACCTGTTTGCTAGGTTTTCATCAGGGTACTTATCCAAGGTGCATGTTTGTCAAGTTTTCACCATTGGATGAATTATTTCTCTCTACTTTTTTTATTTTTTATATTTTTATTTTTTGACAATTTTTCACTTTGTTTTTTTACTTTTTCTGATTTTTCTGATTTTTTGGATAGCATGCGGATGGAGATGGATAAGGATAAGGATGTGGATAAAGGGATTTAGAAGATACACAATAAGGATATGGATGAAGAACTCAAGCATCAAGTTGTATACGAGGTATTAAGATCCCATGTGTGAAGTGAATATTGGATGTTGGTACAACCTTATTAGGATAAATGGATTATGCTAGAGGATGAATTAGAGGGATTTGATGGGGGAGATATGTGGGATAATGGATGGGATGCTAGAAAGGGTATGGATATAATGATGGGGTAGGTGTGTGATGGGGTGGTGAGTTCAGGACCAACATTGGCACAAGTGGTGGTGTATCATGTGAAAGGATAGGAGGATTAATGGATTGAGAATGTGGGGATAATGGAGGAGATGAGATAGTGAATTTTGGGACATAAGGACCCAAAATAGAGCTAGGAGATGGTGTATGAGAATGATTAGATTTTGGATTAGCAAATTTGGATGTTGTTATAGATTTTTCATTTGAAGGCATTGCATCTTTTTTCTTTGGGATCCACATGGTTTTGATTTTTGTTTTGGTGGGCCTTTGTGGCCTACAAATTTGATTTGGATTTTGGATTTGATTTTTCTTCTCTTCACCATGTCCTTTAGAGGAGACATGGAGAGCTTTAGATTCATGTGGATGTTTGGATCTATGCATTTTTGTTTTAGCATCCAAAGTGCTTTTAGTAGCAATGGGATGGGTGCGAGGAGATGGATGATGTGGAGTGATGGAGGTAGGATTATGGGGATTACATGTAGATGGAGGATGTGTAGGTACGTGCCTTTGTTGATCCTGATTAGGGAACATGAGAGTGGGATGTTTATGATGGGTGACATGGATAGGTGTTGGATGGATGAAAGTATGAATAGGATGAGATGGAGGAGGTGATTTTGGGATATAAGGGCCCAAAATGGACTTAAGACCTGGAGGAAGTGTGATGGTGGATGAAGGGACATAAGGACCCAAAATGGATGGAGTAGATGAAGGATGGGAGATGGTGGATGGAGGGACATAAGGACCCAAAATGGATGGTATTTTTGAGGCTATATGATGGAGGAGGAGGGATGGCAGCAAATGATCCAGTGGAGTGGTGGGAAGAGCCTGCATTTCTTTTGGAAGAGGCTCGTGGAGGACATCCAAAGGTTGTACCAACATTTTTAGATTGTGAGTCTTGAGAAATATGTCCAAGAATTTGCATACAGATTTGTTCTTTGACCTGAATGGGCTCTAAAATACCTTTCTCATGAAGGCCTAAACCTTTTCCTTGATAGTTCATGTTCTTGAGCATTTGATCCAAGATAGGATTTTTGTTATTCTAGAAGAATGATGCGAGTCCATTATTAGGTGGAGGATGATGGGTGGCATATATGCTTTGTTTTTCTTCTGCAAGGAGACATCCATGGAAGAATGTGAGGGTACCAAGGGGATATACAAGCAATGTGGAGATAGTAGGTTTACGCGATGATGGAGGATCATGAGATGGAGATGATGGGATAGCAACATTTGGATGGGTGGTATCAGGAGAGGGATTAGGGGATATGATAGGATCTAGATTTGTGGTAGTAGGAGATAAGGGCTCATGCGATGGAGTGGTCAGATCTCAAGTAACAAGGGGATCATGTGATGGGATGAATGGGGGACTATGATCTTGAGGTGGATTAGAGGGTGATAAGGGATCATGATATGGAGGGAGTGGATCTGTAGTGACAAGAGGAGCATGAGGTGGAATGGATGAGTTATTAGGATCTTGAGATAGAGAAGGGGATATGCTGGCATGCTCTGGATCAAGCTCTTGGAAAGCTTCATTGTGTGTGGAAGGTATGATGATGGAGTCTTGGAGGGAATCTTCAAGTGGGGAAGATGGAAGGATGGAGGATTCAAAGCATTCATTGGAATGTATTTCAGTCATACTAGGGGTAGGAAAAGTGGATTGGATTTGATTATCTTTGATGGGTTTGGTGACTCTCGGAGTAGGAGGTGGGGGTTCTATAGACTCAGTGGGTGTGATGGTTTTGATGGTTTTAGTGGTGCTAGGGGTGGTAACATCAATGATAGGTGTGGGATGGAGAGGGGTCTCATAATTAGTGACCATGGGTGATGGATTGTGATGGAATGGCTCCACAACTTCAAGTGGTGGAGTTAGGGGTGTCTTCTTTGTCATAAGTCCTTGGAGAACTTCTAGAGTGAGAAACTTGCATATTCTAGGTTGAGATGGTGAGGTAGGAGTGGATGAAGGATTGGTGATTGGTAGAGGATTGGGATTAGATGGGGTAATGGGATTGAATGTAGGACTGGGAGTAGATGGAGGATTAGGATTAGATGGAGGGTTAAGGCAGGGATATTGGAATGATGAAATATGATAAGAGGATATGGATGGTGGATTAGGACAAAAGGATGTGGGTGGTATATTGTAGTAAGGGTATGGGGATGGTGGATTAAGATGGGAAGACATGGATGGTGGTTTAGGATAGAGAGGTGTGGATGTTGGATTAGGGTGAGTTGATGGGGGTGTATGATTAAGATAAAAAGGTGTGGATGTAGGATTAGGATAGGTTGATTAGTATGGAGGATTAGGATAGTGTGACATGGATGAGGGATTATGATAAGAGTATTGGAATGGTGGATTAGGATAGGAAGACTTGGCTATTGGATTAGAGGATGATGTAGATGAAGGACATGACGAATATGTAGACGAGGAAGATACTAGATATCCCTTATCAAAGGTAGCATAAGGAGTGTGATTAGGCATGGATGAAGACATAATAGGATAGATTAGAGGAGTAATTGGATTTTGGAAAGCAGGTGGAGAAAGCTTACTAGTGATGATAACGTTAAGGGGATCTATGTCATATACTTCTTGATCGACAAGACTTTCATTATCGTCATCAACATAATTAGGGTTTCCCTTGACTACTATTTTTGGAATAATTGATGAAGGGTAAGGATTCATGATGTTGGATTAGATCAATATGGATTAGAAAGATGGGGATGGACAATGAAAGGATAAATAGGATGAATTGGAAGAAGATGGAGGAAGGGATCTTAAGATTTGTTTCGATATCCAAAGATCTTAGATGGATTAAAGCATAGATTAGTATTTTGGTTAAGCTCTGATTGGAATTAGATTAAAGCTTAGATTAGGAATGGATTGAAGGATATGATGAGATTGGTTTCGTCGGTCAGATTTGGAAGAGCTAGATCTATTTATTGTCTGTTTGCCAACTTTTTGCTGCAGAGGGGCGAACTTTCCCTTCTAGGGCAGATCCGCCCCACTATAGGGCAGGTCCACCCTAGTGTAGAACAGGTTCACCCTTCTGCTTTCGAACTCTTTGAGTGGGTAAACGAGCTACCAAAATAGGGAGACGGGTGATTGGAATGGGGTGTTATATAATCAGATTAGGGAAATAGATGATCAGATTGGGTGAATGAATGATAGGAGTGGATGAACAAGCACTCAAAACTGGTAAATGATTGCTTGGAATGGGTGAACAAATCTCAGGTTGTAGAGACAAAAGCTCAAAATGACTAAATGATTGATTAGAATGAATGAATAACTCTCAAAACAAGGAGATGGATGCTTGGGATAGATGAAAGATTACTCAGAATGAGTAAATGGAGGATTGAGAGGGATGAACTTGACTACTCAGAATGAGTAAACAACTGCTTGAAATGGGAAAATGGGTACCTAAAATGACAAAATGAATGATGAAAAAGGTTGTTTGGAGGGTAGGTCCACCCCAATTAGTGTAGGTCCACCCCTTTAGAGGGAAAGTTCATCCCTTCAGAGGGAAAGTACGCCCCTCTCAAGGGCAGGTCCGCCCAAGGATAAGGGAAAGTTTTCCTTTTGGTGGAAAAAGATAAAAAATGGATGCTCAGATTAAGTAAACATGTGCTCAAAATGAGGGGGTGATTGTTTCGACTGAGGGGATGATCACTTAATATGATGAAAGGATGTTTGAAATAGGGGGAAGATTACTTAGAATGTGAAAATGAGTGGACAAGTGCTTGAAACGACTGAACAAATGATGAAAAAGGTTGTTTGGAAGGTAAAAAAGGTTATTTTTAGGGTAGGTTTGCCCCTTTGTAGTAAAATTCAGGGCAGGTTCGCCCTTCTACAGTAAGCTTCAGGGTAGGTCCAACCTTCTACAATAAGCTTTAGGGTAGGTTCGCCACTCTACAAAAAATTGAGACTTGACTTCGACAAAAAGTGTAAATGGACTAAAGGGTGAATTGTGATGATTGAATGAGAATAAAAATGTTTATATCACAACAAATGATAAGGTTTTAGATTCCTCACTAGTTATTGTTTAATCAAGCAAACAAGCCTAACAAATGGTGAAGCGGGCTCACTAGAAGATGGAATAAGTCTTTCGAATGGTGAAATGAGATCTTTAGCTAATAAAATAGGGTCCTCAAATGGTGAGATGAGCAATCAGAATAGGAAACAAAAGTTTGGAAGGGATGAATAGATGTTTGGAATAGGTGAACGGATACTTGAAATAGTTAAACGGAGGTTTGGAATGGTTAAACAGATGTTTGTAATGGTTAAACGGAGTGAAATTGATTGCTTAGGGGGGTAGGTCCGCCCTTCTACAATAAATTGTAGGGAGGTTCGCACTTCTATAGAAAACTTCAGGGCAAGTCTGCACTTCTACGAAAAACTGAGACTTGACTTGGATGGAAACAACTATTGCAAGGACTTATAAAATGACAACAATGAGGTTGACTTGTCCAAAAGTTTACTGATTTCTCACAAGAAGACAATTCAAACAAGCACAATCCTATGATTAGTGTTAATGGTATGGCCAACAAAGGTCTTAATCTAGGATGCACAAGGCTTCTAGGGATTCCTTGATATACTCTCAGTACGTGAGGCACAACCGTGAACACCGGCCCGTCACAAGCGTGAGTCGGGAACCCCAACGAGATACTGAAGGGCTCAGACCAACTCTTCATGTCTATCTAGGTATCACCCTAGCTTCAACGCTCTGCTAGACATGACATGATTGGATTGGGGTACAGCTTTGGCTCTCCCCCTTTCTATACCCCGCCGGTACACATGGTTGGGATTGTCCCTTGGAGTGATGAAATACCTAAGTAGGTCCCTCTAAAAAAAAGGCACTAATCATTTCCAGCTACTCCCTAGGCTCACACAAAGTGCAAAGGGAAAGCAAAAACAAACTAATTCCTCCTTGGGTGACAAAAAAGAAATAGACACAACAGGCAGTAAATTTTACTTCCCCCTAATTAAACTATGTGCCTAGATGAAAACAACAAGGAAAGCTTTTAAAATTTGAGCAAACATATGGCCCTACAAGCAAGTGTTAGTTGTTTCAACCTTTGTTCTTTGTTAATTATGAAAATATGTTGCAAAATGTCATCAAGAAATCTAAATACACCCACAAAAAAACAAGGTTAGGGGGTTAGAACCTAAAAACAACAAAAAAAATTGAATCAAAACGAAGCTCAAATGACTATTTTTACCTTCCAGAATGTTCTGTTAAGGGCAGGTTTGCCCCTCTATGGTAAATTGTCAAAAAATAGAGTCAAAACTAGGGTAGGTTCTCCCTTCTGCAGCAAACTATCAAAAACAAAGTGAAAACCAGGGCAGGTCCACCCTTTTGTGATAAAATGTCACAAAACAAAGTGAAAACCAGGGCAGGTCCACCCCTCTGCAATAAAATGTTAGAAAATAGTGTTAAAACTAGGGCAGGTTCACCCCTTTGCAGTTAAATGTCAGAAAATAAATTGAAAACTAGGGCAGGTTTGCCCCTCTATAGCAAACTATCAGAAATAGAATGAAAACCAGGGTAGGCCTACCCCTCTATGATAAAATGTCACAGAACAGAGTGAAAACCAGGGCAGGTTCACCCCTTTGTAGTCAAATGTCAAAAAACAAAGTGAAAACTAGGGCAGGTCCATCCCTCTGTGGTCAAATGTCAGAAAACAAAGTGAAAACTAGGGCAGGTTTGCCCCTCTGAAGTCAAATGTCATAAAATAGAGTGAAAACCAAGGCAGGTCCACCCCTCTGTAGTAAAATATTAGAAAATAGTGTTAAAACTAGGGTAGGTTCACCCCTCTATAGTCAAATGTCAGAAAATAGTGTTAGAACCAAGGTAGGTTCGCCCCTCTACAGTAAAATGTTAGAAAACAATATTAAAACTAGGGCAGGTTTGCCCCTCTGCAGTCAAATGTCAGAAAATAGAGTTAAAACTAGAGCAAGTTTTCCCCTCTACAGTAAAATGTCATAAAATAGTGTTAAAACAAGGGCATGTTCACCCCTTTGCAGTAAACTAGAGGGTAGGCCCACCCCCCTACAACAAACTAAAGGGCAGGTCCACTACTCTACAAGGAAAGTTCGCCAATCTATGACCTAAACTTGCAAACAAACCAAACAACAACAAATGTGAAATGAAGGAACCCATTTATGGGTCCCACCGAGCATGCGCCATAAATGTGAAGCCTAGTGTTTTAACGTATCCTAAAGGTGCAAAATAACTATTATGCAATATGAAAAACACAAGGAACACTTCAAAGATTAGCCTAAGGAATGATAACATAAAGAAAGAAGATGAAAATGAAATGAAGATAAATTTCATTATACCTTCTTTATGTTGCAATCCCTTGGTTGGCCCTTGATATTTGAATGCTTGTATGCTCCTTGGATGGCTATGAAGATGGTGTATGCAAGATGAACAATGTAATAAATGCTAATGCTATTGACTAAGTGGCTTGACTAAATGGCTAAGATAATGTTTGCAAATTGAGTAATCAAATTGATAGCATAAGGGTGCAAATGGCTAAGTGTTGTTAAATGCATTAGAAGAGGGGGTATTTATAGAAGAATTTGAATTCTCTAGAGAATTCAATGGTTGAGATTAAGCCACCAAGGACAAGATGAAGGGCTATAGTGAGTTGAGGACTCACAAGGCCTCACATCTTGACATGTGGAGGGTGAAGTGGCCTAGGATGTGATGATGTGTAAGTGAGGTGGAAAATGACATGTGATGGGGAGGTACTTGTAAGTACCTTGATGTGACCTCTCAATGATCACATGGGGAAGGGGAAAGCTTTGGAGAATAAAAGTGAATTTTAAATTCACAATGATTGGAAGAATCTAGTGGATAATACAAGGCTCCCAAAAGGTGGGAACTTGCCATATGTGAGTGATGTGACAAGTCAAAGATTCTAGAAGACTTGCATGGGAAAGAGGAAAAATTTGGAAGGATAAATGTGAATTAAAAATTCACATGGAGAGGAGAGGGGTCTTGGATGAATAAATGTGATTTAAAAATTCACATGGGGAAGACAAAAAGGAATTAAAAGTTTCTTGGAGGATGGGGAGAGTTGACGAAGATGTTGATTAGACTTAATTGATCAGTAATTAGAAGATAATTAGTAGTTAATAAGGATTAGAATCCAACTTGCAAAAGTTGGAGGATGCGACACATCCTAATCAAGGATTAGGCATGTGCACATCCCTAATGAAGAGATTAGGAGGTGGGTTAGGATTAAGAAAAATATGTGACATGTGAGGAATTAAATAAATGCCATATTTATTTAATTCATTTGATGAAAAGGAGGATTAAAGAGATAAGGTATTTAATTACTAACTAAATACCTTAGGGATTTGGTAGAACTAAGGGTATTAATTAAATAATAGTAATATTACTTAATTAATGCAAATAAAAGGACGCTTAGACAAAAGGGGATAAATTTGGATAAATTAAGTGTCCAAATTTAGGTGTCTACAACAGTTAAGGAATGAATTTCAAAAGTTGAATTATTCACATTTTACCACAGATAACAAATTCACTTTACGACTTTCATCCTTCATTAATGTCCATTAAATTTTCATGTCACACCCTTGAATGCCCAAAATATGGAGTCAACATATAATTAGAAAATATGGGAAAAATATGATTAACAATTAAATAAAGCAATAGTTGTGTACATTCTACCAAAAAATCATTCACAGTTTACCACAAAAAACAAAACCTCAATGTACCATTTTTTATAGTATGTGATAAAATCTAGAAACCCAAAAATGCAGAGGAAAATTTATGAAACTTTATGTCTGGTATGACACCAATTGTTCTCCTTACAAAACTATATAATTAAAGCAATGAAATGACATTACCAACAAACTTGAAACCAAATAAAACTAAAACCCTTTTTCGCAGCCCCTCCATTTAATTGTAAGTATAATGGAAAAACAACAAACATTTGTGACAAATATACATATTTTTTAAACACTATCAATCCCCCTTCCAAACATTTCCAATATGTTTTGTTGGTTTTGGTTCTTCCTCCAAACATCTACAACATGGTTGTGAGCTCCCTTGAAATGAAGTGAAGCTTTTGGCTCACCAAAATGTAAAATTTATTTTTTAACTTTTAAAAACATCATTTTTAAAAATGTCAACATATGCGACCACATCAATCTTCCATTGTATTTTGAAACTCTCAGCATGTACAAATCCATGTGATGGTAGATATTAACAACACAAGACTAAAAATTTGTCCCTATTACTCCTCCCAACTTATCTCATCATCATGCCATCATCTGAGGTTGGGGAATAATATTATAATGTCTAAGACATGTGGTTTTGTAGGGAGAATAGCCCATGCCCTTTGAAAAGTTGTCGCAATAGTTGTCACCAGACTTGGTGATCCATGGTTCGATGTAGCACTTGGCTTCTCATATGGATGCCAAGTTGGAAAATTCCATTCCCACCATATTCTTCATCATAATGGGAGTGATCAGCTCCAGATTTATGGAAAGGAAGTTGGACATCACACCATGAAACCCAACCATCCAGAATTTGATCATGTCACCACCTGAATTTGCTTCACCAATCACTTAGCGCTAGTTGTTTGAAGTGTGAAGGGTTGTAGAGCTACATCAAAATTATGTAGATGGGCTTAGCATGGCTAATTGTGACAACATCTATGTGTGTGAGATTTGGGAAGTGGTTGAAGGGAAATTTATTCATTCCAAAACATGAACATCTAAAATTAGTAGGTGCCTTTGGTAAACAATTTTTCTTCTTGGAGAACCTCAAAGTGCACATAATACTATGCCATAAAGTGGAATTAGGCATAGGTTATTTCCCACCATTAATCCTTAGAGGAAAGCTCATGCAAGATCAGCTAGTTTCAACAACATGCATTAAACAAATTCAATAAATGGAATCATTAAACATGAAAGATAGAACATAAGACATGAACAAAAAAATTTACGTGTGGAAAACCATTTCGAGTAAAAACCTCCACCCTCCAGAATCATAGATCCATTGCATTATTCAACAAAAAAATACATAGTTACAATACAATTGTAGGCTCTAAGCCTTTACATGGAGATTTACATCTTGTTCCATCTAGAGAAAATTCAGCAACATAACCCTTGTGAATTTAGTCTCTCCTCTCTCAACTCCTCAAGCATAAAATAATATTTATAGAGCTTGCAATGCACAAATTAGACATTTCTAAATTGACTTCCAAAGGCTAAAGATGTAACATGGAAACTTCCAAAACCACTGCATACATATAACGGTAAGTTTCCAATTGTCACCACATTCCACACTACAAAATCTGCACTTGCCAAAATAAATGCACCTTGAAAAGTCACATTTCATGTAAACTCAACATAGAAATAGAAAATGCCTTTATGCACAACTCCCTTGTAAAAATCAACTTACCAACTTGACTCCTCATCCAAATAGAAACTGCAAGTTGTAACTCACAAGACAATGTGAGAAAATTAGCAACATTCAATATATAGAAAAAATCAATGCTATGGGAAAAATCAAAGGTTGAGACACCTTCTTTTTCCTAACATTCTCCCACTTTTTGAACACCTTTGAAGGGCCCATGAAAGTAACAAGATTTAACTACTAGGAGTTGACCGATGAAAATACATCATCACAACCATACATGCAATCACAAGAATCTTGAACAATGCTTTCGTGCTCCAACCAAGACACCTGCAACAACATCCAAGATGTTAGGCAACAGTTCCTACCATCCTCCAAGGAAAGGAACAAGTCATGGTGTATATGCACAAGTCCAAATAACACAAGCATTAAATCCAACTGATAGAAACGCTACAAGATATTGCCACCACTCCACTGTGCTTACAAGCTATACAAAAGCATCAACAACATCAACTTCAAATCCCTCAACTCAAACACAACCATGAAGTCATCCTCCAAAAAACAAGGTAGAACATCAATTAGAACAACAACCAGGAAACTGACTGCTACCATCCAACTAACTGACCCACACGACTAAAAATAGCACACATGCAACAAGTGCTAATCCATCCAATCACCCATACTTAGAAGGTATCCACATCAGCAAACTCATGCCACCTACATAGCCAACCCATAAACTACAAATACAAGTTCCATGTGTCAACCAATCAAAGAAGACGAAACACCTCAAGGAACTCCCACTGCATGGGTAATGCTAAATTTGAAATAATCAAAGGAATACTGAGTCTACCAATCACAATGCATGGAAAGTGTAACCATGTAGTACCAAGGAACATCCACAAAGATCTGTAAATCCTACAACCAACTATTGCAAGAAACGTCTCTCTCAACAATCTTCCACAAGTCTCCCATGTTCTCCATATCCAACAAAAGAAAGAGATACAAGAACCTTCATGTCATTAACCAAGTGACAATACATGATCAAAAAATAGTGATCACCATAGATCCACATAGAAATCTCACATCTAAAGTCATATGAATCTGAACATACATGAATAAGAACTAGACTAAAGAGAAAAATCTGCAAATCATAACATGTAGGATGCCCTTCTACATACACATCTAAATGCCAACTGTGTCAAGTAAGATCACCTTCACAACCCCAAGAGAAAATCCATAACAACATCCAAACCCGTTCAACCTAAAGAGATTAGACATAGCATATGCATCATGTATCTACATGGATGTAAGTTGCTCAAAGAAGATCAAACTACTCCATTTCCCCTCTCAAGAAATCAACCCACTATCATCCCCTATGATCATCATAAATGAAAATGCAAACCCAAGGAGATAAACATGATATCCATCTCTCACAATGAATCCTCCAAAACCATCTAATAGCAGCTCAAGATCCATGTCTATGAAAAAAAGCATAAAGCACCTGAGAGAAATAATGGGAAATATCTCTCAAGTGATAAGCCGCAGAGTAGAACAAGAGTGGGGAATGAGAATGCTCCTCCGAGATATGCAAGCCATCATGAATCCTCCAAGACAAATCTCCTCATAGGTCTAAGTTGAAGTCACATCCAACCAAGATGTAGGCTCCTTGGAATTTCTGCTGAAATCTCATCAAGAGTAACCATCTCAACAACACTTCTCTCATCTCAAGAGAAAATAGCCTCACCTCATTCTCCATGTATCCATGATCATTAACAAATAATCATCTCAAGCTAAACTCCAAATGCATCACTGCACTATCATGAAGTTCTCAAGCATATGACTAGTGCACCCAAAACAAAGAGAATCACCAGACCACTATTAAAGCTCCAATCATCTAAATCAAGAATTTGTCATGACATCATGGTCTTACCACCCCCCTTAGGAGATCCCATGCTCCAAGTGAACATACCATGGTCTCGAGAGAAATGCATCATGCCAAAACTCTTATGCGCAATCAAGAGTATATCATAACATAAAACAAACTCTAAACCAACATCACCTATCAAGCACCACCAACAACTCAACCCAAAGACCCCAAGATTCCTCCATGACTTCGAGATGCTACACATCCTCAAATAGTGTTCACATGCAAATGTGAAGAAACCCTTCTATAGCAACAGGATCTAAGAGTCCCTCTAAAACATCTACATCAAGATCATTCACCACATAGTGATGAATACATAGTCACTACTAAAACTCCCACTGAACCATAGTACCTAGCTTTCCAAGCACACACCATCTCCCCAATCTGAAAATCATCCAGGTCCAAACATATACTGTAAGTGTATTCTTTATCACACCAAGTGAAACCAAGATCTCCAAATCAAGGAAATACACCATGCTATAGGACTCCAACACTAACTATCTAGGTACTCTCGTATCATCCATCCTATCATCTCAAAGCAACCACACCAATGCACAAGTTACCATAGACAAGGCCAACTAACAAGTCTACATCAACACAAAATCAAACCTCATGGATATAGACAGTACACTTCGAGTCATCTATGCAATCATGTAGGTAAAGACAACCCACAACATTGCACAACCCGTAGATCTAATCAATGCAACATGTAAACCCATTATCACATTGGAAATTGAAAATATGAGATCCCAAAGAGAATAACCATGTAGACAACATGACTCAACAACCAGATCTGATTTGTCAGTCATGTCCACAATGAGCACCATAATCAAGGAATCCACCAAGCATCACCACAAAAATGTTGAGTGACTAATCACGTACCAACACTCCCATGCAAAGAAAGCATCTCACCTCCTCACACCATGCACGAAGAATGCATGAAAAACTACAACTATATCATCTAGTAACACCCCAAAACCCAGGGTCTAGAAAATAGCTTAACTGTAGCTCCACAAAATCGCAAGTTTTTCTTGACCTTGTAAAACTTGTAAAACCACTATGTTTGAAAAACACCCATGCACATCCACACCCACTTCACATCTAGAAGACTCAAAAGTCTAAAAAAGCACCATAATGGTTAAACCAGAATAATGGATTATCATAGATGAGAATAACCATAGATTTTTTAGGAAAATATATAAAACCCTTAGATCCAAAGAACATGACACTGAGCCATGCAAGTGCAAAGCATCCATAAAAGGAAAAAGCAGTTTAAGAACTCCAAGCCCATTTCAAGCCAAATCCACAACCACCAACATGCACATGCATCCGAGGGATATAGGATATTGCAGAAGCTTCTAGATCATCCAATGATCAACTCCATAGCCTACATGCAATCGAGTTAACAAAAGCAATGCCTTCCAATACCAAGAAAAAAACACCCAGCATAAGCACATCACTCCATAGCTGAAAAACAACCCAAGATTCTCCATATCACTAGGGAGCCTCTAACATAGACACTCAATATGAAAGCTTTGTTGGAACACAACCATAACGAATAAAAAACACACCCTATGCATCAAAATTATTTCACTGTCAACTAGGAGCTTCAGATCACATCATTTCAATATGACCAACTCCATTTTCTCCGTCTTCACCATACTTCAAGTTGCATGTTGTCTCTTGAAACTAAAACCAAAAAGAAAGAACTTCCACTCACCAAAGGATCAATCTTCAGCCAATTCCTTCAGACTTCCTCAAGCTTGTCAAGCAAAGAAATCTTCACTGAAGGAATACCCAGAACCAGAAACACTAGGAATTATTACATGCATCAACATGCAAGCACATGCAAGCCCCATGTGAGTCCATGCAAGTACATGCAACACACATGCAAGTGCATGCAACTCACAAATTTGCACATGCAAGAAAATCCAAACAAAATCTCTGATACCAATTGAAGGGAAATTGATTCATTCCAAAATGAACATATGAAATCAGTAGGTTCCTTCGATAAACAATGTTTCTTCAGAGAACCTCATGGCACATGTACTACTATGCCATAAAGCAGAATCAGACATAGTTTATTTCCCACCATTAATCCTTAGAGGAAAACTCATGCAATTTTAGATGATGCAAGATCAACTAGTTTCAACAACATGCATTAAATAGATTCAATAAATGGAATCATTAAACATGAAAGATAGAACAAAATACATGAACACAAAGATTTATGTGGGGAAAACCCTTTCGAGTAAAAAATCCCACCCTCCAAAAGCATAGATCCATTGTATTATTCAATAAAAAAATACATAGTTACAATACAATTGTAGGCTCTAAGCCTTTATATGGAGATTTACATCTTGTTCCATCTAGAGAAAATCTAGTAGCATAACCCTTGTGAATTTATAGAGCTTACAATATTTAGAGCTTACAATGCACAAATTAGAGCTTAAAATCTCAACTCCTCAAGTAGAAAATAATATTTA
This sequence comes from Sequoia sempervirens, assembly GCA_007258455.2. Lineage (NCBI taxonomy): Eukaryota > Viridiplantae > Streptophyta > Pinopsida > Cupressales > Cupressaceae > Sequoia > Sequoia sempervirens. The sequence goes on along the minus strand of VDFB02338855.1, from coordinate 61,731 downwards.
TAGAGCTTACAATGCACAAATTAGACATTTCTAAATTGATTGCCAAAGGCTAAAGATGCAACATGGAAAGTACCAAAACCACTACACACATATAATGGTAAGTTTCCAATTGTCACCATATGCCACATTGCAAAATCTGCACTTGCAAAAATAATTGTACATTGAAAATTCACGTTCCATGTAAACTCAACACGAAAATAGAAAATGCTTTTATGCACAACTCCACCTGTAAAAATCAACTTTCCAACTTGACTCCTCATCCAAATAGAAATTGCAAGTTGTAACTCACAAGATAATATGAGAAAATTAGCAACATTCAATATATAAAAAAATCAATGCTATGGGAAAAATCAAAGGTTGAGACACCTTCTTTTTCCTAACAATGGTGTGCAATACATGTTTGGAGTTGGAAGGAGTGTACTTGGAGTATTCGTAGAGCCTCGAGAAGTGGCTAATATTCCCTATTGGAATAGTCATGCCTAAAATCTCATCACTCCCCATTGATGACATTTGCTTGTAGTGGCTCAATAGGTGGCCTACAACTTCAATGGTGGTGTTTTCTTTTGGAAATGATTAATTCTCACCCACCAACAGCTTGCCACAATCACAATGGGTTTGGAGGAGAGGAACGCGTCATTAATTTGAGTTCTACCTGCTAGAAACAATTTGTTGCAAGGCTTCCAAGATCAAATTGGGTATGTTAAGCACTATCTTTATAAAAATCAGTATAATTTTATGATCACTAGAATTTAAGTGTTTGTCTAAGTTCATTTTAAATTTATAAAGAACTTAGGAGCTAGTTTTATAGTTCTCCTTCTTTCAATAGAGTGGTAGTAGAATTTTATATCTATGTAATATCTATGTATATAGGGCAGTTAATAATAGCCCTATCAATATATTGAATCATACTAACCATTGAACCCTTTGAATCATCATCTTGGATTCATTTTGGTTTAAACAACAAATTCTAAGCTAAGATTTGACTACTTTAGATGGCTCATCTACAATCACACTAATAGAAGGCTTTTATTAGAGAAGCTAATGTGATTTTAGATGAGCCACCTAAGCAAGTCAAATGTTATAGTAGTAGTAGTATTTAATATCTATGCATACAATACAAGTGATAGTCTTTTGAATACGTGCCAAACCATACTTTAAACCATTGAACCTATTGAATGTTGTTTGTAAACAATTATATATTAAAAAAATTAAAATAAAATATGTTCATCAATACATGTATTAATGGTTTATTTATATGTTGTCATTATTTGATTAGGTTTTTAGTGTCTTTTGAAAATAAGACATCTCTTGTCTATTTTTAGGTACAATATAGTGACTACTAGTGCTAAAATTTATAAATAATAGATAAAACTATAAAATAAAAAATGTTCTTATTGCATAACACCATATCACCTATAGGTGCACATTCATCTATTGGTTTTTCTCTAAATTAACTACATATTCTATGTTTCCTAAATGATTTTATAAAAACTATATTAAATTGTTACACACCTTTTCAAAAGTTAAATTACTTTGAAATATGAAAGTCTCAAATCTCCATTTTTTAATGTAGACACATAAAAATGACCTAGAGGCCTGCAAGCTCTATTGTCGCCATTTTCTTCCTAGCATAATTAAAACATTTTAATTATGTCCTTGGTCCACTTTCAACTATTAATTAAATAATTCATAATTATTTAATTAATTTATGTCTTTTTATTCTTCTTAATTATTAATAATTTTAGTTATTTATTTAATACGCCACTAATTATCTAATGCCTCTCCATAATTAAATAAATTTCTTAATTTATTTAATTATCTTTGTCCACTAATTTCTGCTTGATTATTTAAATAGATAAATTTTATTTATTTATTTAAATACGTCATTAATTCTTAAAAGTCTTCTTATAATTAAATAAATTCTTTAATTTATTTAATTATTGCCACCTTGACATTTCCCCTATTTTAAATAAAATTATTTATTGAAAATGATCCCACTTTCTAATTTCCCTCCTTAAGTAAATAATTCAAATTAATTATTTACTATCATGTGACCCCACCTTTTGAATTAAATTAATTTTTAATTCAAAATAGTCTTTTTCCTCCAAAAATCAAGTAATTTTTAATATTATTTGATTTTCCAGCCACCTCTTTTTCTATGCCAATCTTATCTCCTTGTCACATGCATTGACAACCCTTGATTTGATTTTCTCAAATTGAATCTTGTCCACTCATTTCAAATTTGACCTAATGTTGCCCTAACCCTAATTATGGGTTGTCATATTGAATCTTGTCCATTGATTCTAGGGCAATTGTCAACCTTCAATCTTGGCCATTCACTCAAAATTACATTTTCTATAAAATGGAAATTTTGGTCTCATTTGCATATCTCATGCAATCTTGTTTTAGGTAATCTCATGTCATCTTGCAATCTTCATACACTTGCAATCTTAGGCAATCTTGTTATTTTGTCATAGGCATACTTCATCACTCTTTAGCATTTGACATATTATAGTCATAGTTTAGATTTGCTTACTAGTTGCATAATAGCATAGTACTGCATTTCATATCAAATCCTTCAACATTTTGCTTTGGTCTTGGCATAGTCATAGATTGCTCACTCAAAATCTAAGGGAAAACTTCACATTTCAGCAAATAGAGAAGGTGTAAGGGAGGTCAACCATGGAGATTGAAGAAATTTGGTGAGCTTGTTCCTTTTGTTTTCATGTTATTTTCCTTTGTGCTTCATTATTGCTTTGGGTTTTGATTTATTTAGCTACTAATATGCTAACCTAAGAATTTCCCTTAGTTGCATTGGTGAACCCGATGCCAAAATCATGACTTTTTTTTTTCATACAACTCTTTGTTATGTTTTGTAGCTATAGGTATGGAACAACACATTCATAGCTTACAACACTGTAATCGCTGTGTCGTGACACATTTGACAAATAAAGCAATGCACCTACAGAGCTGAGCCACATTTGACATTTCTAGAGACGCATTCACCAACACTACAACGCAATCAACATCCCGAATGACACATTTATTATGCATACTGATGCATTCGGCTGATAGATCCTGGCATACTGGCCCGAGACACATCTAACATGCAGAGTGACCATTCTCTCTGTTGTGATGCATTCAACTAGTAAATTCTTATTTTTGGATTTTTTGTAGAATTTTCTTAATCTCTTTTTGCAATTTGTTATTTCTTTCTTCAATCTGTTAGCTTAGGGGTTTTCTGGTTACTAATGGGTTGTTATAGCATGTGGCTTTGAGTCTTTCATGGGTCCAAGGCATCTTTTTGAAACTACTAACAAGTGGTTTTATAGGTTCAATTGTCCAAGGCTATTACTTTGAAACACCTGTGTTTATTTATTTTTAGATTAGAAAACACCTACATTGGTGCCTTACAAAGAACATTTTCTTGTCATTTGCTTGATTTTGTTTGAAGGTGGTAGGTGATTATGCTCTCACCTTGTGCAAACGAGGTGATAAAAAAAATAGACTCATCTACTTTTATGCCACCCCGATTCAATAATCAAAGTATCCTCTCCCCTTGTGCACTTGTGCAATCCTGGGTGTAAGAGAAACAATTATTGACTCTAGGAATTGGGCCTTCCTTGGTGGGAAAAAGTACTCACCCCAAGGTGACTCAAACTGGCAACGAAGCTCTTTGGCCGAGCTACCCCCGACCGGTATATAAATGTGAATCCTAATGGAAAACTTAGGATTACGAGTGTGGATGTGTCACATGGACAAGTGAACTCCCCAAAACCTTGTTGAGCGTAATCTCTTCAGGGTGAGTTCCTCCTTATTGGAGCTAATCTTGCCCCATGTGTGGCCACTCAAACGGGGGTCCCAAACTAAAAAAAATTGTGTAGTAGCCAAAATCCCATCTATTTTATAACACAACAATGGTTGTTGTGAAGGCATCCACATTCTCGCAATTCTTAGTAGAGGTGATCAACCTGCCATGGGAGATTTATGGGGGTTGGAAGCTTGGTTGGCCTGAGAAGTGAGTGCACTATAAGGGGGAGCTCATGTGGCCAAGCTTTTGGATTCATCCACTAAGAATAAGTGCGGTTGGGGAAACCCACATGGAATCTAACAAATATTGTCCTTGCCAAACCTAGGATTGTGCTTTTCTTCTTTGTGCTTGATCAAGACAAAAATTGTGTTTTCCAAGTGTTTTCAGACATTCAAACAAACAAACATCATTTCACAAATCTGGAAACAAACATTCAACTTGAGACAACTTTGAAATTTTTCCAAAAATTACAAACAAGCTTGATTTATTCTATTGCAACACATCTATTGTAACACATTCACATTTCTGCACCACATTTTCCATTTTCTATGACACAATCACTCTGCTAAGTTGCATTTAATATTTTTGGCAACACATTTGCCTAGCCTAAACCACATTCGCTGAATTTGAGATGCATCTGCCAACCTGCAACGCGTTCGAAACTTGGAATGATGCAATTTCCTAACAAAAATTAAAACACTGTTGCAAAGCAAAACCCAAAAACAAACTTGTCCAATCTGTCATTAAAGATCTTTTTCCAGCAGTCTTTGTCAAAAACTAGGAGGAAAATTGCTCAAATCTTCAACCATTTGCATCTTTAACTTTCATTTACCCATAGGTTTAACTTTGCAAGTTGTAGTTGCATCCTTTAGGTCCATCATTTTCATTTTCAGTCATAAACTAGTCATTAGGTTTTCATTTCATTCTCAGATTTTGGATTGGGAAACCTTACCATACTTTGGAAGATCATTTCCTTCAAGAGTAGGGGGTCATTTGACTTAGTCATCATCATTTCCTTTAGTCATTGTCCTTTTTGTGAGACTTTCCAACTCAAGAGTCTAGTTAGGAAAACTCACTTTGTCATTTTGTCCTTCAGTCACATTAACAAGTCATTTGATGACCCAAATTGAGACATAGATTAAGCTTAGGGTGGTTGAGTAACCTTCCTCCAAGTCACCTAGATCTTTGCATATCTTAGTCCTCATTTTTCATATCTTATTTCTAAAAATCCAGAAAAAACATAATTTGCATTGGTAGGTATGTGTAGGATCGTGATGGGCCAAAAAGTGGCAATATGATGGGTATGTGGTTGATGACTATTTTTTTTACCCAAAATTGATGAAAAAAATGGTTTTTAAAGGAGATTCTTATCTTTCCACCGATATAAATTATGCTTTACTTTGAATTTAATAAGTAATTATTATCCATTTTCTATTCAAATTATGACTAAAGTCCTGATTGATATGATGATTGAAAAACATCTATAGGTTTCAAACGGTATCACATTTTTTTAATCCAAAACATGCGTCACATTTTATGCTTTGCATTATATAGGATTAAAAAATAAAAAAATGAATTTCATGAAGTTTTGACCAAGTTAAGGTGGTAAGACATATGAGTTTTTCTATTTTTAAAAAATTGTAATAAAAAATTCATAGTTAATTATTTACTTGGAAAAAAAATATGCATCACATCGGGGGATGAGTCCTCTTCTTATATCTAAAATCTTATAAAAAAATATTATCATTTTATTATGGTTAGGGTGGTTAGACAGACACCTACTTCTTATTTTTTCCCTGAAATTTAAGTACCACTGCATTGAAATTTCAAATTTTCACCAAATAGATTTTTCTTTTAAACAAACCTAGTAGTTTAGAAACTACATTCAATTTTCTATAGATTTTATTCTTACATATAATTTTTGAAATAATATATATAACTTATTCAAATTTTTATGTCAAGTTACCTAACTCTGATTTTTTTGAATTTTTTGCCACTGAAGGACCTGTTTTTTCCATAATGATCCTGCACATACCCTGGTATCCCTTGCATTTGCATCCCTTATCAAGTCAAAAAATCCAAAAACATAGTGTCATTTAGTTGTCATTTTCATCCTCTTCCTAATTTTAGCAACTCCTTATATGGTTGAGACTAGGCTTCAAAGAAAAAGAAGGAAAATCGTGAATTTTGGACAAGACAAAAACACTTATATATTTTCCAATGACATGAATCAAAACATGAATCAAGACACAACCTTTTTCAATCCTTTTAGTGAAATGAACATACCTTCTTCATCACGTAATCCCTTTGAACCATTCATACATAGGGATGAACATGGACAAGTATTTGAGGAAGACGTAGAAGCCGCAACCCAAAATCCAAAAGTGGCCTCCTTTGTAGAAGAATTGGTTTTACAAGATAGAGATAGATAATTAGCCATACTTCTAAGTGAAGGAGCTAAATTTCCATGTGGATTTGACATTAATTCTTTGAGACCCACCTCTCCACATCATGATGTCAACATCAATATGAACATGTCCAACACTAGTCAACTTCAAGACAATACAAGCAATTCTTTTGTTGGTACCACCTCACAAATTGCCACAAGTGCTATTAATGCGACCTCCAATGACACATCCAATCAAAACAATTCCAATTCAATCAATGCAACATCCTTTGGAGGGACACCAACTATGTCATAAGCCATGTCACAATCAATGCCAACAATGTCAACAACATCCTCACAATCAATTGGAGCTACCTTTGGGTCCTCATTAATGGGGGAAAGCTCTTCAAATCCTCTATTTAAAGCTTCATCTAGTGTCATGGGTGCATCATCATCAAATCCTTTCATTGGTACTTCATTCAATCCCTTTGGGGAAGTAAACAATGTATCTTTATTCGAGGACCATAACCAAATGTCAACACATCATCACAACTTAATATCAATACTTCCCAAGGGCAAAAAAAAAACATTACCCATGGACAATTTCAACAATTTGGACAAGGTAATCAGAATACACAACATATGACCTCATTTGGACACCAAAATATTCATGGTCAACATATATCCCACAAATTTTGACTCAAATGGCTAGAGGACACATTCCTACATATGCATCACATGTCCACACTCATCAACATATCCCTAATCAAAACTTTCAATACCAACAACATTCAAATCAAAACACATCATACATCTCGCAACAGCACATCCCACAACAAAACGCCAACATCTCTTCACAATAAATGGGTATCCATGGGATACCTATCACTCCCATGTGTGATGCAACAAACAATCCTATAATTGATGCCTTGACAGCTCAAGTTGCTTGCTTGCAAGAAACCATAGAGACTATGAAAATGTCTAAAAAAAGCCACACATGTCTTATGAACTATGCCCATATCCTTTTGACATGAGTCTATACATGCCACCATTTCCTCTTGGGTATGTGGCACCAAGCTTCACCAAGTACAAGGGCAAAACAAATCCTATTGAACACGTTCGAGAATTCATGACCAACTATAAGGAGATTGCCTATGAGCACACTTACTTGATGATAATCTTCTCTAAAATTCTTATAGGACCCACACTTGAATGATTCTCCACCTTAAAAGGGATAAAAACATGGGATGAACTTGCAGACAAATTTGTGAAAAATTATGCCTATAACATTGACACAAATACCTCCATCACTAGCTTATGCACACTTACATAAGAAGACATTGGTTAAACATTTATCCCATTCTTCCAGAGATGGAGAAGTCTAGCAAGTCATTGCCACATTGACATGCGTACAAAATAAAGTCGACATGTTTGTCCAAGCACTCCTAGGCCCATTGAAGTATGGCTTGCAAGTTCACTACTACACAACCTTCACAGACTTAGTCAAAAAAGGTGTCCAACTTGAGAAGGCCCGCATTGCTAAAGGAGAATTAAAATATGGCCCTAAAAACACAAACATAAATCCACCCATTGACAAGAACAAGTATTGAGTCAAGAATAAACATGTTACTAATGATGGCGTTGTCAATGCCAAGGCAGTAAACACAATGGGTCCAGTGCTTACCCTTAAAGGAGCTCCACTACAAAACACACACATAATCACACTGACACCTCCTGCCAATGTCACTCAAAACAATCAAAATGATCAAAATCAAAGGCAACCTTGTCAACCTAAATAATTTTTGAAAGGTTGCACATACACCCCTTTGGGTGAACCAATCAAAGACGTCCTTAAGAAACTCCTTCAAAACGGTGTTATCACATTAGAAGATCCTAAGCCATATGACCTAGGATAGTTTAAACCATCATGGTGGGATGGAAATGCTTTTTGTGATTACCATTGTGCAAAAGGGCATGAAACCTCCTCTTGTCGACAACTGAAGAACTTGGTTCAAGACCTCATTGAAAATCACACAATTCAATTAGGTGGACAACAATTTGTGTCAAATGTAGACCATACTATTCACAAAAACCCACTGCAAGACCATGGTTCAAATAACCGCTCAACATCAGATCCTAAGACAAACAATAACCACGCCAATTATACTTGCACCACATTCAATTATTTAGGAGAACCCATCATCAATAACATCTGAACCGATGATGAATATGTCAATACCATCACTGTCAAAAGAGCACCTGAATGTAATGCCACTACCTGAAGCAGAAAAATCACCATAGCTGGTCCTCCCCCTCGGCAACCAAAAATTACAATACCCGGTCCTTCCACAAAACAATCATAATTAGGCCCATTGACAAAGTAGTTGCAACCTAAGAGTCAGTTTAACCTTATTGATCAACTAGGTAAAACCCCTATGGAAATTTCCATACTTGAGTTGCTTCGCATTTCTCCCACGCATAAGGCTATACTTGAAAAAACCTTGCAAGAGTCCTTTGTCTCTCAAGACATTGATGTCAACTAGTTTGAGGCCATGGTGGGTTACCTCACTACACCCCATCATGTAACATTTTCAGACCAAGATTATTCATCACCAAAGTCCAACCATAATGATGCATTACATATTGAATTTTTCATCCGTAAGCATAAGGTCAAACAAGTTTTAGTAGATGGTGGAGTAGTATTGAACATATTCTCATTAAAACTGGTTAAGGCTCTAGGGTTTTCTAATGCTTGTGTAGACACAACAAAGAGTATAGTCATAAAGGCGTATGATGATGAAGAATGTTCCTCTCGAGGTGTTATCACTCTTCCTATCAGAGTTGGACCAGTCATTGTAGACACAACTTGCCAAGTCCTAGATCTTGAATTACCCTATAATATCTTGCTTGGCCAACCTTGGATTCATGCCCTCAAAGCTGTTCCATCCACCTACCACCAATGCCTTAAGTTTCCCTTTGATGGCATAGAAATCACCATATATGGAGACCCCAATCCATTTCAGTATTACACCAATCTAAGGGGTATTTCAAAACATCAAGTGCCCATCAACCAAGAAGCTCCTAGTTCATCTTCTTCCAAATTCAATGACCCTTCCACACTCACCTCTTCATCCACATCCACTCCTTCCACATCTTCAACAACCCCATCATCCCCCTTGCCTCTTAAGGTTGAGTCCAATGTCAAGATCCAAGACCTAGGCTATCGTGAATTCAAATTGAATATGACATATTGCATCACAAAAATACCCAAGTCTCCTAAGGTCTATGGTCAACCTTGTTTTAGAATGGAACCTAAAGAAATTTTTAAAGTTCCACCCACAACAATTTTCATATCATGGGGAGACATGAACAGTGAGGACATTGAAGACATATCAGGGTGGATTTATAAAGAAATGGAAAACTTGCCTCCCTTACCAGTCCAGATATAGGAAAAAAGCTATGAAAAGGAAAAAGGCTACAATGGCACTAGTGGCCTTGGCAGAAATAAGACTGAAAGGTATGAACCAATCAGGCCTCCCCGTAGACCAAATCTTCTTGGGTTAGGGTATGGACTACCCGAAAATGACAATCAATGTACCAATGGACTTTCAAGTGAGAGTGTGAATGCTTCAGAAAGTGTCAAGACTATTGAGGAATCCCCTACCGAAACTGAATCCCATGAATGGGAATTTGGCTCCCAACGATCCCTAAGCGACTGTTGCCTTAATGAATTGTTACTTGAACCTGGAGAACTTACCTCCAAACAAATATTTTGGAAAACTTTAAAATTGATGTAGCATCAAATAATGACAATCCTAAGATCCCAAGGAAACGAGAAGACTAGGATAGACTATTTTGTCCAAGGAACAATGGAAAACCTAAATCATCTGCCAGACCTATTGGCCATAACCCCGACATAACTGCCCAGCCATTTGACAATAATGACCATCATTTGGACTCATCTGAATTGCCACATGACACTATTGACCCCAATGATAGTCGTTTTGTCCCTTATTTTGGAAATGAGTACGAATCAAGTGAAGGAGAAAATTGGATAGAGTCTGATTGGGAATTGGATGACGACTTTCTGCGTCCTCCCCACAATTCACCAATATTGATGATGGTATCTCCTTAGTCTACCCACAACTAATTGATTGGGATCAACAAGGCCCACCATTCATGGACATATTTTAGAATGATGAGGCCATTGAAGAATTCATGGGGCTTCATGAGGGCATACCAAGTGGAGATCACAAGGCTGGATTTGGCATTGAATTAGATTGTGTAGCTTACTTTAGGAATATTTCTCCATCCTCTAGTTGCAAAATGAAAAATAAAAATAAAACAAGAAATGACACATCTTTAGGTGAAAACTGAAAGGCACCTTTTGACGATAAGAAAGTAAAAATAAAGGACATATCTGCAAGTGAAAACCTCTTTGAGGCACCCAAAGATGGAGGATTGGACTTTTTTCCCGTGACTCAAGAGAAATCGGTAATGCTCATAGAGGAAACCATGGAAGTCAACATATCTACAATAGAAGATCTCAAAATTGTCCTCTTTGCGACATCCTTGACAGAAGAAGAGAAACCTGAATTCCATAGATTCTTTTTAGAGCGCACGATTAATTTTGCATGGTCCTATGCCAATATGCCTGGTTTGGATTCAAAATTGGTCCTACACCATTTTCCACTACTTCCAAATGCCAAGCCAGTAAAATAAAAGCTGTGTAAAATGTATCCTCAGATTGCCCTATTAGTCAAAGCAAAATTTGAGAAATTGCTAGATGTGGGATTCATACGGTCTATCGATTATATTGAATGGATATATCAAATCTTGTACCAGTCATAAAGCCAAATGGTTAGATATGTGTCTGCATAGATTTTAGAGACTTGAACAAAGCATTTCCAAAGGATGAATTTTCGTTGCTATTTAAACATAGATATCATAGTTGATCTCACAACAGGGTATGAGATGTTGTCCCTCATGGATGATTTCTCAAGCTATAATAAAATTCGTATTGCCCTTGAATATCAAGATAAAACAACATTCACATGTCCTTGGGGTACATACAGTTGGAACATCATGCCTTTTGGTCTTCAGAATGGAGGCGCCCCGTATCAAAGAACTATGACAACAATATTCCACAACATGATGCACAAGATAATGGACGATTATGTGGATGACCTCTTGGAAAAATCTTTGGCATGAAAAGATCATTTGAGTGTGTTAGACAAAATATTCAAGAGACTGGAAGAGTATAAAGTCCGCTTGAATCCCAAGAAATGTGTCTTTGGTGTGACATCAGGAAAGCTTTTGGGATACATATTTTCTCGAAGAGGCATTGAGGTCGATCTTGCCAAAGTAAAAGCCATATTATACATGCCTCCTCCAAAAGGAATAAGTGAACTCAGGACATTACAGGGCAGGGTACAATCTATCCAACATTTCATAGCACAACTGGCTAACAAGTTTCAACCATTCCAATACCTCCTACGCAAGGCTATCCCCTCTATGTGGACAGATAAATGTCATGAGGCCTTTCAACAAATAAAGGATTGCCTACTCTCACCACCTGTTTTAATGCCACCAATCGAAGGGAAACCTTTGATACTATATATTTCTGCAACAACTTCAGCACTGGGGGCATTACTGACACATAATGACCATGATGAGAAGGAAAGGGCCATATATTACATCAATCAGACATTGGTCGAATATGAGCTAAATTACACAACCATTTCAAACGTGCTTGCCTAGCAGTTGTCTTCACAGCCCAGAAGCTAAGGCATTACATGTTGAATCAAATGACACATTTGGTAGCAAAGATTTATCCCTTGAAATATCTCCTAAGTTGTGCAGCATTGAAAGGTCTAGCAAAATGGGTCATGATTTTGAGTGAGTATGATATTCAATATGTAGAGCGAAAGGCTATAAAGGGACAAGTGATAGCAGACCAATTGGAAGATGCATCTATACAAAGTGATCACCCATTAGTGGAAAAATTTCTTGACGAGTCCATATTTCATGTAGAACCTAAGTCACCTTGGAGGCTATACTTTGATGGGTCTCATACTAGTCATGGCTCGAGAGCAAGAATACTATTTATCACACCATAAGGAGACTCCATCCCTAAGTCATTCCACATTGCTTTTCCATGTACAAATAATGTTGTGGAATATGAGGAACTTGTTATAGGACTCATAATGGCCATAAAATGGAAAATTAAGACACTTCATGTTTATGGAGATTCTCAGTTGGTCATCAACCGAGTTAATGATGACTATGACACCAAGGACGAGAAATTAATGCCTTACAAACAAATGGTTGATAGCTTTCATACATATTTCCACATGGTGACTTTTGAACAAGTTCCAAGAGCATAAAACAAGGCACCAGACAAAATGGCTACAATCAACTCTCTCCTAGACATTCCAAGCAATGTGCCTCAATTAGAGTTCCTGGTCGAACAACTTTTGGTCCTTGCATATGACATTCCAGAATCAGAGATGGTTTGCAAGCTTGTTGGTCCCAATTCTCCATGGTATCAAGAAATTTATGACTATCTAAAGTCCCAAACCATTCCCCCCAACCTATCCAATAAACAATGAAAGTCCTACATCCGCAAAGTTGCTTGATACACCATCATCAATGACTCCCTATACTGTTGTAGCTTTGACAATACCCTTCTTTGATGTCTCGACATTGACGAAGCACGAACAACCTTACACAATGTACATGAGGGTATATGTGGATCTCATTCAAGTGGTCCTACTTTAGTGAAGAAGATAACAAGACTTGGGTATTACTGGCTGACAATAGAAAAAGATGCACTTGAGTTTGTCATAACATGCCGCCAATGTTAGATACATAGTAATTTGATTCATGCATCAGCATAGGAAATTTGGCCAATTACTTCTTCATGCCCTTCACACAATAAGGACTTGACCTCGTGGGAAAAATTCATCCTACCTCTTCTAATGGCCACAAATTCATTATCACCACCACTAAGTACTTTACTAAGTGGATTGAAGCCATCCCCCTTACATACATAACCAGTAAGAAAATTTCCAAATTCATCCTCAATTACATCATTTTTCGGTATGGTATACCCCAGTCCATCATCACAGACAATAGGCATCCTTTCAAAAATCAAGACATTCATGAGTTATGTGAATGATTCCATATTCAACACCATTTCTCAACACCATACTATCCGCAAGGAAATGGTCAAGTTGAGGCATCCAATAAAACCATTATAAAAATTCTTAAGAAAACCATCATTGATGTTGGCCATGACTGGCACATTCAACTTAACTTACTTTGTGGGCTTACCACACCAGCATTCACACACCCACAGGAGCCACACCATTTTCCTTAGTCTTTAGAGCTGAAGCTATCTTGCCCATCGAGGTTGAAATTTCATCTTTGTGCCTCTCCCTGAAGGGTCTAATTGATGATGAAGAGTATAGATAGTCATGACTGCATGAATTGGAAATGTTAGAGGAATGCAGACTTAATGCCTTGAATCATTTACAAGCATATCATAATCGACACTATCGTAGTTATAAGAAAAGAGTCATGGTCAGAAAATTTGACATTAGCGACTTGGTCCTCATGCGAAGTCCAAAAAATTAGTCGAACAGAGAAAAACCTGTCATGTTTGAACCAAATTGGCTGGGTCCTTACATTATCACGTCCTCTTTTGGTTCTGGAGCATATCAACTAGCTACTCCAGACGGTGAACAATTATCAGAACCTATAAATAGTTTGCATCTTTGAAAGTTCTATGCATAGCATCATAAAGCCTAGCCGAAAACATTAAAAAATACAAAAAAAATGAAAAATATAAAAGAATTGAAAACCTGGAAAACAGGCATCTTGGTGACACCAAAAAAAATGAAAAATATAAAAAAATTGAAAACCTAGAAAATAGGCGTCTTGGGGACACCAAAAAAAAAATGACAAAAATAGTAAAGAGAAATAATTCATCCAAAAGTGAAAACCTGGTAAACAGGCGCTTTGGATAAGTACCATGGTGAAAACCTAGCAAACAGGTACCATGCGTAGTTATTTTTCGCTCTGCCATCTACTATCACTCTATCTACCTTCGTCCATAATAAACAACCACTTTTTCGACACCATCTTGACACCACATCACGATAATCTACCATTCCTATCATGTCTCATGATGGTTGACATCCAGTCCTAAATGTTGCCCAGCCATCACTCCAAGCCCAACTTTTCTACATCCTTCAAACTTGTCTAATCTAGGACCTGATTGGGGGGCATTTTCCCATCATCTGACTACAGTGGGTATCGCATATGGTTCTGTAAAAATAAAAAAATATCCTGAAAAAAGACCTAAAAATTGAAAATTTGTCTTGAAAAAAGACCTAAAAATAAAAAAATGTCCTAGAAAAAGACCTAAAAAATCAAAAAATGTCCTGAAAAAAGACTTAAAAATCATAAAATGTCCTGAAGAAATACAAAAAAATTAAAATATCTCAAAAACACAAAAAAATAGAGTAGTGTCTTGTCAAGTTAGTCATGTCAGTCAATTGCTATCATTTGTCGAACTATAAACTGTCTCTGCACATTTACTATGTAGGCAAGGCTCATCTTTAGGGCCCCTCAGATATTAGGTCTGTCCTTTTAGGTTGTTCAAAATAAAAATCATGACTCAATCTTTGGTCATCAAGACAAAGTCATTGGTCATGTTGAACTACGAGGTCTTTGAGTGTATGATGTAGGCAAGGCCATATGTCGATGAGCCCCCGAGGTCGTACTAGGTCAGTCCATTAGGGTTCATGGCACTGCACACACATCTTCAATTCAAATAAGTCATTCTAAAGTAGAAAAACTCCCAAATCAAACTCTGGCAATTAGTTAATCAACATGTCAATCACATTAACATGTTAACATCGACATGAAGTTAATTCTGTCAACACAAGTCAACTTTGTCAACAAAAGTCAAATCAAGTCAAACCTAGTCGATGTTAGTCAAAACTATAAATTCTTGGTTATTCTTTAGATGGGCCCTTCTGAAGAATCGCCTTTGTCATTTATTTATACCTTAGGATGTGTCCTTCCTAGGTATCGTCACCGTCATCTGGCATTTTTGAGGGATTCTCTTGACATTTGAGGATCGATCCTCTTGGCATCAAAATTATTTAGGATGTGTCCTTCCTGAATTTGATAAACTTTGACAATTGGCACTCTAGCATTGTCAAACTTGGAAACTTTGGCATTCAACACTGTCAAACCTAACATCTTAACAAATAAACACTTGACATCCTAAAACACTTGGCAAACACTTGGCATTTGTCTTTGGATCTTTTATCATGCTACTAGTTTTTCAATGAGGTCCTGGCAATAGGATTTAGAGAAGCAGCGATGTATCATGATAATGGATTTGTCTTGTACTTTTCTAGAATTCATGTTGCTAGTTCCTTGAGGATGTCTTGGCGATAGGATTTAGAGGAGCAATGACATTTCATGACTTGTCTTTCTTGTCTGTCTTATGCTTGTGGTTGGTTGTGACAAAAAGACTAGGTAAATTGTGCTCTTAGTATGAGTCACGATCACCCTTGTCTACGACTGATGGTACGACTTTGCACACCTTGATCTATGTCATATCATGGTGTTTGTCGACCATTACAATAATCTTCCCAATGATGATTAAGAGCAATAATTGTTAAGTCCTATGGTAATATGTTGAAGGATTTGGTCTTTGTGCTAACATTCATCTTCTTCTATCTCACCATCTCATCTTGTCTGTCTCATGATGATATCCTGTGACATACAAAAACATAAGTGCATATATGACCATATAGGCATTGCATTAGGTTTTTACGCATAACATGTAGATACATACATCATCCCTCTCATTAAAAACATATGTGTCACATCATAGGATTACATTTTCAATTTGCATATATAATCATGCATTAACATATCCATACTCATACACGACATCCATTATAATCATACATTAGTAATTCATATATTCATTATTAGCCATCCATGTTATGATTATTACAACATAAAACATTACAATCAGAACATTATTCATATCATCATCCATATAATCATCATTACATCGTCATGGCGGGCATCAACATCATGGCATCTCATCATAAGTAGAAATCATAAATGCATACATGGCATAGCATATAAAATACATCATCATAAGAATCATAAATGTATAAATCCCATCACATAGGCATCATAGGGTCATCATAACTACATCATCATAATCTTCATCGCATAAGCATACATCATGAACATAGTCAGCACATAATGCATCATCACATAACATAAATCATATAGGCTACATCAAAACTGCATGGCATATATAATCTCAAAATAAATATATAAGGTCACAAGATAGAGTCATGAGATATCCCAAAAATAGAGCTTGCAGGCTCGATAGTCAACATACCAAGTTTCATAACATAAATGTCTGAAAAATGATGATAAGAGAACAATGTCAAATGCCCCTATGTTGTGCTCCCATCATCCTTGTGGGGAGAAGACCATGGTGACCGATGCTCTGTAAGAGGAGTGGAGGCCATCATAGTAACTGTTGGCTGAGTCTAAGAGGTTGAAGGATCTATCAATGGCAATTAACTATGCATTGATCTGTGCCCTAACCTAGAGGACCCATGGCTATGACTAGACCTATGACCTGATGAGTGTCTATGAGAGTGATGAGACCTATGACCTGATGAGTGCCCTAAGGATGTCGAGCCATCTACACTACTTTGGCTCTAGTTACTGTTGTTGCTCCCTGTCCTATTCCCACTGCATGTCCTCATCTAAGATCGTGTCAGAGTAGGATCTCATCTCTCAAGTGGCACTGCCTACTCATATAATAATTTGTAACATCCCAGATGGGTGCTACCCCTGGCCAACTCTCTCGCTAAGTCTCTTGATGGTCCTAAGCATAACTCTACAAAATATGTGCACCATCGAGTTGACTCCTATTGGTGGATCACTGCTTGATCTTGCTCTACTTTGACGACCTCTAGCTCTTACTGTAAGGACCTCACCTATGCCACACTCTCATCAAGCCTCCTTTGCATTTCAGCCTGATGCTCGTCTATAGTGGCATCCTAAGGCAATAATGGTACATTGGCTATCTCAGGGTATCCATCGATCATCCTCTCACAAAGTTGTCTTTCTACCTCATCTGTATCCTCTCCCACATCTGTGTCCTCCTCATCATCGATATCCTCCTCAACCCTGACAACTCCCTCCTCTCCTCCTTCAACCTCAAGGGCCTCCTCCTCCTATCTCAGTCCCTCCTCCTCCTGCCTTGATCCCTCCTCCTCCTGTCACCCCTCTCCCTTTGGCTGTCTCTCCTCCTCTTGCCTAGCCTCCTCCTATCTCAACCCATCCTCCCTCTCCTCCTCCTTAGGAACCTCAAGGATAAACTCTAGTGTCACTCTCTCCACCCTCTATCAGACTCACCTGGCCTGCCTCCCCCTATCCCCTACTCTCCTCCTCCATCCACCACCACCACCATCGCCTCCATCATCCCCTTCATCCTCCCCACCACCTCTCTTTCCATCTCCCCTACCACCATCGCCTCGACCTCCATCTCTTCCTCTCCCCCTGCCTCTCCACCCTCCCCGTTGCACCCTTAGAATAATAGATCTCTGGTCAACAGGGGTTGGTGCATCAGGATCAGTCAGCGAAATCGGTTTATGACTCTGCAACCACAAGTCATAATTTGGCATAGTCCCTGGATCAACCACTCCCCCACTCCACCCCATGGTTGTACCACTAAACTGTCAATCTATTGTTGTGCAAAAGGAACTGATATAGCAGGGCCCCACCCAAGCTCCCGTGATGTCCTCACGTACTTAGTTGTACCCATCGAAACACCCTGTTGCTCACCAAACTATCACAAAACTTGTTGAGGTAGGTACATCTCAATAATCAGTTGACTTTGAATAGTCTGACCAATCAGGTATCTAAACTGTTGGTAAAATGTCAAATGGTCCCCCTCATCGATCCATGGTGCACAATCCCTATATGGTCTCCACACAAATGATGTCATACTATCAATCCAATGCTTCCAGTAGCCAATCTCTCCAACTCTAGTCTGTTGTAGGGCCCCTACATAAATATATATGTATGGCATCCCATCTACTAGCTACGACCTCTAAATTGGTGGTTGGAAGATGGAGATATGCTTCCATGCCTAGATTATCAGTAATGTTGTACCACAACTAATACTGCTCCCACCGTTGTAGGATACCTCGTGCAGCTGATGGTATAACATGCCCAGAAGACAAGGTCCCCATGCAAAAACAACTCGATCCCACCACATCTACACAAGCACATCACCCCATCCGATCAAAAATCCATGTCCTTGATGATCTAGTATTAGTACTCCAACAATTAGTGTACATAGCATGGCATCCCATCGTGGGTAGTGTTCTGCAAGGAACTCCCATCAAATCTCATAGCCTGTCACACCAAGCCTTGCATCATCATCTACCTCATATAGCTCCATCATGGCCTGCACTCCCCTCTGAGGATCATATACTACTCGCTCTCCCTTGATCGGAATATGGAAAATACAGTACACATCCTCTAAGGTGATTGTAGCCTCTCCAGTCAGTAGATGGAAAGAGCAAGTCTTAGAATGTCATCACTCTGCTAGTGCTATCAATAGTCCCCTACTAGCCCAAATAATGGGTATATAAGTGACGTAGTATAAACCAAGTTGCATCAAACGTCATTGCTTTCGGTCTGTCATCTAATTTCAAAATGTGTATGTCGATCGTCTGAACTCTCATGTATAAATTGGCGCTAGTCATTTCTACACATGTAGAAATGAGAGTTAGCACATTATTACAAATTATTATTACCATCTATTCAACTAAACAAGAGCAAAAAGAAAGTCTAAAGTGAAGTCAACCCTAGTCAAACCCTGGTCAAACCTTGGTCAAAGTCAAATGTGTCGTGTTGACTTCATTTGCGTCGCATTCTAGAGTTTGTGTCACTTCGTACAACAGTTGCATCGCACCATAGCACTTGTGTCATTTGGCATCATAAATGTGTCATCTTTCGTCAATTGCATCATTCCACGGTCAAATGTGTCATCATAAAATGAGTGCATTGCCTGCGTGCATGTTTGTATCACAATATTGCAAATGCAACTTTACACCTATCATTTGTGGCTTGACTTGGCAAATGTGGCTTGATTTTCCGCAAATGTGTCTCACCTACTGGACCTACTCGATGGACCTTTGGCATTTGCATTGTGACACATCGAATGCGTTGAATGCGACATCAAATGTGGCTTATGCGAATGCAGATGCTTCATAGCGAATTTTCCTAAACTACCCTAAAACCCTAGAAATGTGTGTAAAATGACAAAATGACAAAGTAGGTTCGAGATACTCACCGGAGGGTCTGTGCCCTCTAGTCGTCAAAAAGTCTTGACAATGTAGCCACGGTGCTCTGTGACTGGAATCGCCATCCTTGGGTTTGCTCTCCTCACTTTGAGCTCTCCAAATTTACTATAGTCAATGTGAAAATGAATTGACTTTTACCCAATTTTCAACCTATTTATAGGGTCAAAGTGAGATTTTTCATACTTTTTATTATTGGAGACTCTTTTCACCACCTTTGACTGGCCCATTGACTGCTTCAACATGACGAAATCTGAAGCCACTTGCACCGTTGAATTTTTGGTCATCAAATTAACTTATCAGGCACTTTCCAAAAAAATTTGTCGCCAGGCCAAAATTTGAAAAAAATTTCGAGGGGGCATAGATACTCTATACCTTCGTTGGGGCATGTTTTGACTTATTTTCTTTGTCACAACGCGACATGCTGCATTATGACAAAGAGGGGAAAAATGTAAACACATAAAAATGACCTAGGTTTGCAAGCTCTATTGTCACCATTTTCTTCCTAGCATAATTAAGACATTTTAATTATTTCCTTGGACCACTTTTGACTATTAATTAAATAATTCATAATTATTTAATTAATTCATGTCTTTTTATTCTTCTTGGTTATTAAATAAATAAATTTTATTTATTTATTTAATACGTCACTAATTATCTAATGCCTCTCCATAATTAAATAAATTTCTTAATTTATTTAATTATCTTTGTCCACTAATTTCTCTTGATTATTTAAATAGATAAATTTTATTTATTTATTTAAATAAGCTATTAATTCTTAAAAGTCTTCTTATAATTAAATAAATTCTTTAATTTATTTAATTATTGTCACCTTGACATTTCTCCTATTTTAAATAAAATTATTTATTTAAAATGGTCCCACTTTCTAATTTCCCTCTTTAAGTAAATAATTCAAATTAATTATTTACTGTCATGCGACCCCACCTTTTGAATTAAATTAATTTTGAATTCAAAATATTCTTTTTCCTCCAAAAATCAAGTAATTTCTAATATTATTTGATTTTCCAACCACCTCTTTTTATATTCCAATCTTATCTCCTTGTCACATGCATTGTCAACCCTTGATTTGATTTTCTCAAATTGAATCCTGTCCACTCATTTCAAATTTGACCTAATGTTTCCCTAACCCTAATTATGGGTTGCTATATTGAATCTTATCCATTGATTCTAGGGCACTTGTCAATCTTCAATCTTGGCCATTCATTCAAAATTACATTTTCTATAAAATGGCAATTTTTGTCTCATTTGCATATCTCATGCAATCTTGTTTTAGGCAATCGCATGTCATCTTGCAATCTTCATACACTTGCAATCTTAGGAAATCTTGTTATTTTTTCATAGGCATACTTCATCACTCTTTAGCATTTGGCATATTATATTCATAGTTTAGATTTGCTTACTAGTAGCATAGTATTGCTTTTCATATCAAATCCTTCAACATTTTGCTTTGGTCTTGGCATAGTCATAGATTGCTCACTCAAAATCTAAGGGAAAACTTCACATTTCAGAAAATAGAGAAGGTGTAATGGAGGTCAACCATGGAGATTGAAGACATTTGGTGAGCTTGTTCCTTTTGTTTTCATGTTATTTTCCTTTTTGCTTAATTATTGCTTTGGGTTTTGATTTATTTAGCTACTAATCTACTAACCTAGGAATTTCCCTTAGTTACATTTAAAATCTACACCCTTCATACATAATAGAAAATATTTATGGGCCTTTTTGGAATCTCTAAGAGAATTAAATTGTAATGAGCCTTGCTCAAACTGATATAAAATTTCTGATTTCTTGCCCAAGGAAATTGTCAAACAGTTTACATGAAATGTCTTGTTCACTGATCTGAGTTTTTGTGCTTGATATTTGTGTTGCCAAACTGGATATTAAAGCTATAATGACTTCTACAATGACTGAAAATAACTTCTAATAGCAATGCAATCTCTTTTGTGTGCATTTACATGAGGTAAATAATGCATCTATAGCCTAATGCATTTTTGTCAAACAATTGACATGCATCCTATATGCTGATAATATTATCTACAGCCACTTGACATTTGATCAAACATTTAGCATACAATTGAAATGACAACATATGGCTGCAACTTATAATTCCATTAATTGAATGTAAAGACAATGTAATCATGCCAAGATTCTTGGCTTGCAATGTGAATCTACTACAATGCCCAAATCTGATTACAATGACCATCTACAGCAGCAACTAAATACAAGATAATGCAACTATAAATGTCTGATTATTATAATGCTAAAGAGCTGATCAAATCAGCAGCACATGCCTATATGCAAACATATAATAATAAAATGTGATGAGAACCTGATTGTAGAAATCGCCCTGACCAAGGAGTGAAGAAGCAAGCAATATCAAACAAGAAGATGACTCTCCTAGCCAAAATCAAAGCTCCTCAAAGTGTCACCCTTGTTTTGCACTAGTATGCAGATATAAATTATACCAAGCTCCTCAAGCCTCCAAATAATAACAAAATGATCTCCACCAATCCTCAAAGGTTGCATCTATGATAGTAGGACAATTTGTGGCAAGAGAAGGGTGAAATATACAAAATCGTGGCTCCTCCAATATGCAAATATATGTTTGATAAATGATATCACCAACCTCAAAATGCCCTACAAACTCCCATACACCCTTCTTCAATAGTGCGCCTTAAAGCTATGATGAAAATCGATGCAAAAAATGCCTCTAATAGAGGAGTCGATGGATATGGTGAAGTCTGAAGACAAAATCTAAATATGCAAATAACTCCATCTGCCTTTATCTCCAATCGAATATCTCCAATCTCTCCTCCAAATCGTATCTTCAGCTTTAGAAAATAATGTCCACCCTCCTTTAGTTCAAGTGTTGCCTCTTCATGGAGAAATTGTTGCCAAAGGAGGCAACTATGAGCCAAGTCATGGCCCTTACAAGCTGGTCTTATGACTAGAAAATAAAATCAAAAAATATCTGTGAGCTGAAGATGCAAATAGAACTCTTCTTATGACAAATTGTTGAATGATGCAATGCAACAATGATGCCTCCAATGTCTCCAATCAAATCCTCAGCAAAATTGGCCAGAGGCCAAAAATTTTGTGCAAATGAGAAGTCTGAAGTAACCTCTCCCTCAGCTGCAATAATTCAGGTGATATTTCACAGCCTCAAAATTGCTATCAATAGGAAGTTTTCATTTCCTATGACAAAGAAGCAATCTGCAGAAACCCTAGGCTCCACAGGACGAACAACAACAACAACATCCAAATCTGCCTTCCAAGAATGAAGCCCAAGATGTCTATTTATTCTTTTTCCCCAATTTCTCCAGAAGCTTCTAGAATATTCTTTTATTTTATTTAAGTGACTTTATAATATATTTTAAAATCAAGTCACTTTATTAAATTAATTAAATATAAGGTCACCTTTTAATTTTAATTTTATTTGATAACCTTATAATTAATTAACTTAATACCACTTAATGATTTAATTAAAGTAACTAATAAGTCATCCTCCTGAAAATCATTATTTTGGAAAACTTAATTAATTAAATTAATTAAATCAAATTACCTCCAAAAACGGGGACATTACAGTCCGCCCCTCCTGAAATTGCTTGTCCTCAAGCAATTCACCACCTGGATCCCACAAGAAGAACTGCATAATGTCCCTGTCATCACCAAACAATTCCTGCAACATTTGCACAAGCTGAAACTGTCGTACCAACTCAATACCATCACCAAGTGCTGCAGAAGTATAAGCCTCAAGTGGAAGCAAGCCAAGAGACTGATCAACCTTGCCTCCAAACTTCGTACAAAATAAACTATCATCCAAACTATCCATCACATGCGCTCCTGAATTGTGCATCCTAAATAGGTCATGTACATGAGAATAAAAAATGAAGCTGTAAGCATTCCTCACCATGTACACCTCTGAAATCTCCTCTGTGAGTCCCGTTTGCAATCCTGATGCACTAGTAGGATCACAAATACTATCAACAATGCTCATCTCAAGACTGGAATCAAGAGAGCTATCATCATCCAAGCCATAGAGTGGATTGTCATATGACCAAGCGGCTTCCACTTCGAACAATGGATTGAGAATCATCTCATGTTTCTCCTGAATCACCTTCTTCTTTCTCTTACTGTCCAACCCTCTGATAGAATGCAAGCCTCCATCCGTAATACCCCTTAATACATGCCTCCTACCATCAACCTCAAAAGAAATTTCCATCTTAGGTACATCGAGGGTAAATACTCCCAAGTCCTGGAGCCACTTCATTCCCAAAACTATGTCCATCTCTCCCATGTTGACCACATAAAAATCTGAATGTAACTCATAGCTATTCAATTTCAAGGTGATATTAGCAACCTTTCTGGTGCATGCGAGGGTATATCCATCCACTACTCGAACTCTGAATCCATCAAAATCCTCAACCTGAAGTCTGCACCAAGCTACAAAATCTCCATTAATAAAGTTATGTGTCGCACCAATATCAAGCATAGCGATGCAACGCTGTCAATCAACTATCCCTATGAACCTGAATGTAGTCTCATCCTGAACATTGGCAAGAAATGCCATGGGAGCAGAAGTCTTCTCATCCTGATCAAGTCCTGAAGCAACCTGCTAATCCACATCATCAGAATCGGAGTCCTCAAAGTATGCCCACATGAAATGGTTTGCCTTGCCCTTAGGCCTCAAAGGGCAATCATGATCCTTGTTGTAAGGCTCCTTGCACCAATAGCATAATTTCCTCTTCCTCAACTCTTCTCATGTCTCCTCATCCATCATAGGTGCTGATTTTTTTTTCTTGTCTGATTGTTGAGGAGTCTCATTGCTTGTTGAAGGGATTTCCTTATGCAAGCTCTTGCTTTTTGGTGCTGCAAACTCCATGCTCCTAGCCTTCTTCATTGCCTCCTGCAGAGTAGGAGGATCAAAGGCTTTTATCCATCCTCTCATAGGCTCCAATAAGCCCTCTATAAATAACACCACTAGTCGTCTCTCTGAGATGTTGGGAACCATTATTGACAATCTCTTAAAGTCCCCAATGTAGTTCTCCAAACTCCCAACTTGCTTGAGTTGAGCCAAATCTCTAAAGTATGATTCTGGGTCTTTCTTGTCAAAGTGTTCCACCAATCTATCCACAAACTCATGATAAGATGTGATCTGATTATGCTACAATGTAACTAATCCATGATACCACCAATCGTGTGCTGCCCCCTCCAAATGCAAAGTAGCATACTTGATGGCTTCCTCTTCTGTCATGGGTCAAAGAGCCAAGAACGTGTCCAATTTATGAATCCATGATTGTGCAGTAATCTTGCCACTACCATCAAACATAGGCAGTGTAAGCTTATTGGTAGCTTGCTTAAGATCTTTATTATGCCCCTAGGTCTCCTCTCCTGCCGAGACCTATAGTAGTCCATTCTTGTCTGCACAAATCGATCAAAATGCATGAGCTCTCGTGCTTCTGGTGTCAATAATTGCCATTCATCATGAGCAGCCATATATGCATCAGCAAAGGTAGGCTCCTCAACATCTTCAACATTCTCTTCTACTGCACGTTCTTCCCTCAAGAAGGTGGGTCGTGTAGGTCTATCTGCAGTGCGAGAAGATGCTCTTTGTACTCTCCTTGATCCTGCTATGCTCCTGTCATCTTCATGATCTTGGGGCTGCCTCCTAGGTAAGTTCAACTGCTGTAGAGTGTTTTCAAGCTGCTGAAGTACCCCACATACCTATTGCTGACCATCCCTTAGACCCCTCAAAGTATCAAGTACCTCTCTATCATCATCTCTTCTTCCATTTCTAGGAGGACTTCCCTCTCTTCTTTCCTCCATAGGACCACCAATCTCTTTATGTCTTGCTGCAACAGCTACTCATAAAGTGTCTTGCGTTCGTTTTCTTTCTTCTCTAGCTGTATATCTCTTGGTCCTGTCACTTTGTTGCATAAATGAAGACAATTTCTGACCCAAAGGATGGCAGGAAACCACTCTGATACCACTGTAATGAGCCTTGCTCAAACTAATCACAATTTTCCCTAATTTGCTACTTGTAATTTTGTCAAACAGTTCATGTGCAACCTTGTAACTTGCTGATGTAGTGTTTTAGTTTGAAGTTTCTTGATAGAAATGGATACTAAGATTGATTAGAACACTTCTACAATGCCCACAATCTGATCTACGTGCAGTATGCAATTCTTTTTGGATTTTTAAAGCAAATATACGAGAAACTAGGAATGCAATGTTCAGCTACAGCAAGTAGACATTATGTAAAACACTTGCCATGCATACTTCAAATGTAAATAACAAAGTCTCGGACCAACAACTACTCCTCCCTTTATTGCTATCAAATGGAGCCTTACAATGTTTTTCCAATTTTCCAAGACTCTTATGCATTACACATATGATTTTCCAATGTAATTTTCTGAGTACAATTACAGCCCTCTTATGCCAATAACATATGCAAATATACAACAATAAAATGCGATGGGGACCTGATTGTAGAAATTTCCCTGACCAAGGAGTGAAGAAGCAAGCAATATCAAACGAGAAGATGACTCTCCAAGCCAAAATCGAAGCTCCTCAAAGTGTCGCCCCTGTTTTGCACTAGTATGCAGATATAAATTATACCAAGCTCCTCAAGCCTCCAAATAATAACAAAATGATCTCCACCAATCCTCAAAGGTTGCGCCTATGATAGTAGGACAATTTGTGGCAAGAGAAGGGTGAAACATACAAAATTGTGGCTCCTCCAATATGCAGATATATGTCTGATAAATGATATCAGCAACCTCAAAATGCCCTACAAACTCCCATACACCCTTCTTCAATAGTGCGCCTTAAAGCTATGATGAAAATCGATGCAAAAAATGCTTCTAATAGAGGAGTCGATGGATATGGTGAAGTCTAAAGACAAAATCTGAATATGCAAATAACTCCATCTGCCTTTATCTCCAATCGAATATCTCCAATCTCTCCTCCAAATCATATCTTCAGCTTTAGAAAATAATGTCCACCCTCCTTTAGTTCAAGCGCTGCCTCTTCATAGAGAAATTGTTGCCAAAGGAGGCAACTATGAGCCAAGTCATGGCCCTTACAAGCTAGTCTTATGATTGGAAAATAAAATCAGAAAATATCTATGAGTTGAAGATGCAAATCGAACTCTTCTTATAACAAATTGTTGAATGATGCAATGCACCAATGATGCCTCCAATGTCTCCAATCAAATCCTCAGCAAAATTGGCCAGAGGCCACAAATTTTGTGCAAATGAGAAGTCTGAAGTAACCTCAGCTACAATAATTCAGGTGATATTTCACACCCTCAAAATTGCTATCAATAGGAAGTTTTTGTTTCCTATGACAAAGAAGCAATCTGCAGAAACCCTAGGCTCCACAGGACGAACAACAACAACAACATCCAAATCTGCCTTCCGAGAATGAAGCCCAAGATGTCTATTTATTCTTTTTCCCCAATTTCTCTAGAAGCTTCTAGAATATTCTTTTATTTTATTTAAGTGACTTTATAATATATTTTAAAATCGAGTCACTTTATTAAATTAATTAAATATAAGGTCACCTTTTAATTTTAATTTTATTTGATAACCTTATAATTAATTAACTTAATACCACTTAATGATTTAATTAAAGTAACGAATAAGTCATCCTCCTGAAAATCATTATTTTGGACAACTTAATTAATTAAATTAATTAAATCAAATTACCTCCAAAAACGGGGACATTACATAAATATACCAACCTAAAGTCTCCAACAATATTATGCTAGTTTCTTATATTCAAAACACAATATTTATTTTTACTTTCAAAAAATAACAATATGTTGTATTTCAAAATCACTTCTAATTGCTTAAATTATTTTATAGGAAAATGGTATGGTGGTAAAAAAGTGGGCTCCACAGTTACACATTTTGAATCATCTTTCTACATGTGTCTTTTTGACCCATTGCAGGTGGAATTCTATGACAAAAGGCTTAAGGTTTGGGCTGCCACTCATAACTTTTCCAATGCAATTTGACCAAGGGTTAAATTAAAAGTTTGCACAAGAGCTTAAAGTGGGATTGGAAGTGACAAGAAATGAAGAGGATGGCTCTTTTACTAAGGAGGATATTACTAAAGAAATTAGAGTCATAGTAATAGAAGAAGAATGAACACAAACCAACTATAATGCCTCAAAGATAAGTGACATGTTGACTAGCAATAATTTTAATTTCCAACTTAGTGAAAGAGACCTACAAGAGGAAATTTGTCTCCATGAGCTTAGAACCTTTAACAAATAATTAGGCCAATAGGCTTGAAATTATCTCTATTTTGATAGTCTTTAGAAAATTATTAGGTGAATATTGTTGAATTTTTTGGTCTTTGTGATTTTAAATTCTATAGTGTGTGTTAGATTTTCATATTGTGTTTCTTTGTTATATGATTAAAAATAAGGTTCATAAGGTTATATGGTTATGTATCTTAAAGTTTGGTAAGTGGTTTTGATAGTTTGGTATATTGTCATGTGTTTATGCATGAAAAATTGTAAGAAGGCTTACATGAGCCACTTTATTTTGCTATGTGTTGCATACCATCACTATCATAAATAGAATACATTACTTATCGCATGTGTTATTTTATGATCTCTCACCTTACTAGAGTGATATGAAAACTATGACCCCAAAACATTATTTGGATTAACTAATGAAAGAGGGATATGGTTTTTGAAAGGAGAAAATCCTCATGGTTACAATGGGACGATTGATACACACAAAAGTATTATTGATATTTATAATATTATAAAGGATTCATGAATACAAGGCTTCTACTTGGTGATGAGTAAGGAGTTTCTTAGGATAGCATTGGTGCTTTTATGACATATGGTATTATAAAAGACTAGTTTTATTGTCGTTGATGCTTTAATATTGAGATTCATAAAATCCATGGATACATCAATAAGATTATCTTCTCTAAGATTATATCCATAAACATTAAAAAACATCTCTTGATGTAATTAATCTCACCTCTAAATCTTAAAGATCTATTATAATTTAATTATCTACTCTAAATGCATTATAGTAAAACATTATATAT
The DNA here is from genome assembly GCA_007258455.2 of Sequoia sempervirens. Taxonomy (NCBI): domain Eukaryota; kingdom Viridiplantae; phylum Streptophyta; class Pinopsida; order Cupressales; family Cupressaceae; genus Sequoia; species Sequoia sempervirens. The sequence continues at coordinate 33,011 of VDFB02338855.1, read as the reverse complement.
ATATATATATATATATATATATATATATATATATATATATATTCAACCTTTACCTAGTTCTATTTATCTAAAGGTGATTGGACATAGCCAAAGTGTAATATATGAGAATACAATTAACCACCAACATAACAAATTTAAGATTTAAATAATTATGAAAATTGTTTTAAGTTGATTTAAGTGTGAATAAAAAATAAACAAAAAAATTGTAAATTGAATCAAATCATTACTATACAAGGCAAGCTCCCTAGAATGAATCTTCCCTTACATTAATATGGATGACTATAATTTTTTCATGTATGAGAGTTATGTATTTTGAGAATTTTTTGTATTGTTTGTTATTATTCTATTGATAATAAACATGTTCTATAAGTAATTAGATTTATGTTATGGCTTCTTAACATGTGAAATATAATTTGTTCTTTTGCAACCTAACTACTACTTAATATTACAGTGTACTTTAGTTTACTTCAAATTAAATTTAAAATTGAAAGTAGGGAACCAAAAATTGACAAAAATATCGTAAATTGATTCATAATTATTATTGTATTTAAGACTCTTTTGAATAAATGACCTTACATTGATTTACCATGTTATAATGACGGTGAAAGAAAATATTAAAATTTGTCCACATCCTCACCACTCAATGATAAAAAACCATATTATAATGATGGTGAAAGAGATCAAATATTAAAATTAGTCAACATCCTGACCACTCAATGGTAAAAAAAATCATATTAAAATGAAAATTAGTCCACATCCTCATCACTCAATGATAAAAAAACCATATTATAATGAAACTGAAAGAGAATGAATATTAAAATTAGTCGACATCCTCATCATTTAATGATAAAAAACCATAAGGTGAAAGTGAATGAATATTAAAATTAGTGACATCCTCACCATTCAATGATACAAAACTGTATATTACAATGAAGATGAAAGAGAAAGAATATTAAAATTAGTCGACATCCTCACCACTCAATGATAAAAAAACCCTATTACAATGAAGATGAAAGAAAGAGAAAGAAAATGATACAATAGTGATACAAATTTTAAGTAAATTTGCTGAAGACGCACGGAACAAACAAAACTAACAGTCACTTAAATTAACTTTTCTTGCATAAGATAAGCTCTGGAATAGATGTCCACCTTATTTTATTTCATAGAGGTTAAGCTCTGAAAACTTGAGGTGCATCAACAATGGCGGAGGAAAAGCAGAGAGAGCTCCGTGTGGTGATGATTCCGTGGCTTGCACACGGTCACATAGCGCCCTTCATTGAGCTTGCCAAAAGCCTCGCCAGGTATGGTCTTAAAATTTTCTTCGTGTCAACCCCACTGAATATTAAACGAATTAAACCCCAAATGTGTGATGTACCGGGGATAGAACTGGTGGAGTTGGCGATGCCATCTGTGGAGGGGCTGCCCACTGGGGTAGAGTCCACCGCAGATGCTGCCAAGAGAGGAGAAGCGCCACGACTACTGCCTTTACTGAAAGACGCCATGGACCTTTTGGAGAAGCCCTTCGAAGCGCTGTTGCAAAAGATGTCTCCAGACTTGGTGATCCACGATTGGGTGCAGCACTGGGCTCCTCGTGTGGCTGCCAAGCTGCCCACTCCAATTCCCACCATATTCTTCCTCATAATAGGAGTGGCCAGCTTCAGCTTTATGGAAGCGCAGCTGGACATAGCACCGGAAAACCCAACCGCCCAGGATCTGATCGTTTCGCCACCTGGATACCCTTCATCGATTACTAAGCGCAAGTTGTTCGAAGCGCAGAGGGTTATGGAGTTATATCAGAAGCATGCAGATGGGCTTAGCATTTCCGACCGCACCAGCATCTGCGTGCGGGAGAGTTGGGCAGTGGCATGCAATACGTGTTTGGAGTTGGAAGGGGTGTACGTGGAGTATTTGCAGAGCCTCAGGAATCGGCCAGTGTTCCCTGTTGGAGTACTCATGCCTAAACTCTCGCCACTCCCCATGGATGACATTTGCTTGCGGTGGCTCGACAGGAAGCCTGCTGGTTCGGTGGTGGTGGTGTCTTTTGGCAGCGAGTACATTCTCACCCAACAACAGCTCGTCGCAATTGCAATGGGTCTGCAGGAGAGTGGCGTGTCGTTCCTCTGGGTTCTGCCTGCCGGAAACGACTTGCTGAAAGGCTTCCAAGATCAAATCGGGGTATGTTATGCGCCATCTTTCTTAAAATCTACTCCTTTTATACATAATATGAAATGCTTATGGGCCTTTTTGGAATCTCTATCAGAATGAAATTTACCAACTTCATGTTGTTTTCTTATATTCAAAACACAATCAACTATTTTTACTTTAAAAAAAATAGAATGTATTGGAAACCATTTCTAATTCTGTAAATTATTTTATAGGAAAAGGGATTGGTAGTGACAAAATGGGCTCCACAGTTACACATTTTGAATCGTTCTTCTACGGGTGCCTTTCTCACTCATTGTGGGTGGAATTCAATATTAGAAGGATTGAGGTTCGGGGTGCCACTCATAACTCTTCCAATGCAATTTGATCAAGAGTTAAATGCAAAGCTTGCACAAGAGCTTAACGTGGGAGTGAAAGTGAGAAGAAATGAGGAGGATGGATGTTTTACTAAGGACGATATTAGTAAAGCAATTAGAGTCGTAATGGTTGAAGAGGATGGAGCACAAACCAAATGTAATGTCACAAAGATAAGTGATATGTTGACTAGCAATAATTTTCAAGTTAGTGAAAAAAACATGAGGAACTTTGTCTCCATGCTTAGAAACCTCGATAAAAAATCACAATGATAGGATTGACATTGTCTCTATTCTCATAGTCTTTAGAAAATTATTAGTTGAATAGTGTTCCCTTTTGTGGTCTTTATGATTTATAAGTCTTTGTGTGTGTTAGATTGTTATATTGTGTTTGTTTGCTGTAAGATTTAAACTAAGGTTCATATGTTTATATGTTTATGCGTGTTAGTGTTTGGTAAGTCATTTCCATATTTTGGTATGTAATCATGTGTTTATACATGAGAAAATATAATAAAGCTTATATATAAGCCACTTTATTTTTCTTTGTATCCCGTCCCATCACTTCTATATATAGAATATACTACATATCGATTTTTTTTATTTTATGATCTCTCATCTTACTAGACTGATAATAAAACTATGGCCCCAAAAGTCTTTTTTGGATTATTTAATGAAAGAGAGATGTTCTTTTCAAAGGGAAAGAATCCTCTTGGCTCCAATTGAATGATTGATGAATACATAATATTACTAATATTTCTATTGTTATGAAGGATTCATGAATGTAAGGCTTCATCTTGGTGATGAGTAAGGATTTTCTCATGTTAGTATCAACGATGTTTTCATGAAATGATATTTTAAAGGACTAATTTTTTTGTCATTAATGATTTAATCTTGAGAAATCATTAAATCTATAGATACCTCAATAAGATTATGTTAAATTGTAAGATTACATGGATAATATTCTTTCTAAGGATTGCACGTGACTAGCCATAGTGGAAGCCATATATTTCTAGCTATAATCTTAGTTTATGTGATGGGCCTTATCATTTCTCACAAGTTATATTACAACTAAGTAAGATGAGCTAATGTGATGGCCTATTGATTTTTCACATAGAGGTGACCTTATTTTAATTGTTAGAGATCCCCGCCCTTTTCTATAGCAATTCTAAGATCTAGCCCTAGATTTTCTAAAAAAAAAAACTCAATTAAAGTGAGAACAAGAAAACTTAGTTTTATGGCCCATAGATTGTTAATGCCCAATTGTAATTGTTTTTGTTTACAAATTAAATAGTTCTTAGTTATAAACAAAAATTACATGGTTATTTATTCCATGTTTAAGTATGGTTAAATATAACCATGTATAGATTATATTTAAGGAAATAATATATTGTCAAGGATACATATTACTTATAGATTTATTTAATTAAGTTAGATTTTATAATCAAATGATGCATGAGTCTAAACATAGTTTAGGTGGTGCTAGGTGACACATGCCTATAAATACCCTTTGATACTATATTAAACACATACACTAAACAAAAATATAGCTATACATATAAATATAAGAAGGTTTGAATATTATATGTGATTACTCATCATGCATGGGTAACTAAGATTCATTATAAGTAATACATGGAGCAAAGCTAAGCCCGAAGGAACCAACATGTTTCATGTGAGACATAGAAAAATGTGAGTATGGTAGAATTCTTAAGCGATTATCCATTGGCCTTTGCATCTAAATAGAATATGGTTAACATGTTATTTTTATTTTTAGGACCCTATTATAATCTATGCATTCTTTTTATAAGCATGGTTTGGTAGATCATTATCATAGATATCCATTGTTGGTAGAGATAGAAGGTTGACCAACTCATTAAAAAAGAGATCCTTGTAGGTGATAAAATTAAATAATGATGTGTGAAGGAACATTATAAACTACTATTGAAATAATTATTGGTTAAATTACTAGATCAAATCAATAATTGTCTTGTGGCAAGGTTGAAGAAAAGAAATATAGAGCACCAAGGTTCAAAGTAGAGTACATGAATAAATTCATACACTTGGAGTGGTTGAATATAGTTTGGACCCATATAGTGGATATATTTATAAGAGGAACTATAGATATCTACATATTATAGTTTTTCATTTGAATATACCATTCAAATGATGAGACCTTTCAAAAATTTCTCATATTAGCCAAGGGAAATATTTCACATCAAATAGCTTTTAGGAGGATATTGTTGCTCATTGAGAAGGCGTTAAATCCTTTTCTATGAAATTGTGTCTCCTTACATGAAAGGATGTGTTGTGTAGAAAGTGACTGGCTGATACTTGTAGGCACCTCCAATTTGATCCTTTATTAATTAATTAAAATTTTAAATTTTAATTAATTATAATTCCCTAATTAATTAAATAATTTATTATTTAATTAATTTTAATTTATTCCTCCAAAAATAATTGAATTTTTATTTAATTAATTTCACCTTTTTCCTCTAAAGATTGATTAAATTTTTATTTACTTAATTTTCCCCTTTTCTAAATTTTGAACATGTGAATTATGAATTTTAAAATTCTATTACGAAAATGTATTAAATTAACTAAAAGTAGTATTCTCTAAAATGAATGTCCATTTACATTAATTTATCAAATTATAATGATAATAATAAGAATATTTAAATTATCCACATCCCTTAAGTACTCCACTATATAAATTTTTAAGTGCCAAATAAATTTCCATGTGCAATTAATATGCACCATTATTGGACCCTAGTAAGTTTGAACTATTGTTGGATTACTCATTCGTAAACTCCCTCCACTCCCCATTGATGATATTTGGTGGCAGTGGCTCGATAGGAAACCTATTGCTTCGATGGTGATAGTGTCTTTTGGCGATGAGTACATTCTCACCCACCAAAAACTCATTGTAATTGGAATCGTTCTGCAAGAGAGCAACACATGTCATTCAGATTGGCCTATGTTAGGTGTCATCTTCTTTAAAATCATTATAATTTTAAAATCACTAGTCTAACTATGTTTAGATTTACTTAAAATTAATAAAGAATTAGTTTATATATTTTGGTTTAAACAACACACTCTAAGCTTTGATTTGTTTGGGTGGTTCATCTTAAGTCGCACTAATAAGTGAGTTCTATTGAACAAGCTAGAGTGATTTAAGATGAGTCACCTGAACAAGTCAAAGCTTAGAGTGTGTTGTTTAATTTTGGTCATTATATAGTTTCTCTCCTCCTTTTGATAGATTGAAAGTAGTATTTTATATCTATGTATATAAGATGAGCAATAGTCTTTCCAATACACTAAACCATGCTAACCATTGAACCTGTTGGATTGATTAAAACATTTTTATAAGTTGCTTGAAAATAATTATTTATTAAAAAAAGCTAAGACTAAAATATGTGCATTAATGATATATTGTCATCATTTGATTGCTTATTTTTATAGTGTATTGTGAAAATAAATATCTCTTGTCTACTTTTAGGTGCAAATATAATGGCTACTAGTGACAAACTTTACAAATAATTGATAAAATTATACAAGAAAAAAGGTCCTTATTGTACAACACCATAAAAACTACTGGTACAAATACATCTAATGTTTTCTCTCCCCTAACTATATATTCATGCTTTTAAAATGAATTCATAAATAGTATATGAAAAATTTACATAATTTTTTAAAATTTTAATTAATATGAAATATGGAAGTCTCAAATCTCCCTTTTTTTAAAGTCTACTACTTTGATACATAATATTATGAAATATTTACGAGCCTTTTTCGAATCTCCATGATAATGAAATTTACCAACCTCAATTCTTCGATAATCTTTTGTTTTTTTTCTTATATTTGAAACACAATAGCTATTTTTACTTTTAAAAATAACAATGTCAGATATTTGAAAACCACTTCTAATTTTGTAAATTATTTTATATGAAAATGGATTGGTGGTGACAAAGTGAGATCCACAGTTACACATTTTGAAACATCCATTGTGGGTGGAATTCAATAATAGAAGGTTTAAGGTTTGGGGTGCCACTTATAACTCTTTTGATGCAATTCAATCAAGAGTTAAATGAAAATATTGCAAAAGAGCTTAAGGTGGGAACTAGAAGTGAGAAGAAATGAAGATGATTCTCTTTCACTAAGGAGGATATTAGTAAAGAAATTAGAGTTGTAATGACTAAAGAAGAAGGAGCACAAATCAAATCTATGTTACAAAGACAAGTAGCATGTGTTAACTAGCAATAAGTTTCAAGCTAGTGAAAAAAACCTAGGGAACTTTGTCTCCATGTTCAAAGCCTTCAATAAATAATTATACAGATAGGCCTAAATTTTTCTATATTCTCATAGTCTTTAGAAAATTATTAGGTGAATAGTGTTGCCTTTTGTGTTCAGGTTATGATATAAAATTCTAAGTGTGTGTTGGATTGTTATATTGTGTTTGTTTGTTATAAGATTTAAAGTAAGGTTCATAAGTTTATATATTTATTTGTGTTAGTGTATGGTAAGTGGTTTCAATTGTTTGGTATGTAATAATGTGTTTATGCACGAGAAAATGTAAGAAGGCTTATATAAACCACTTTATTTTGCTATGTATTTCATCTCCACTTCTATATATAGAATATATTACTTATTACATGTGTTAATTTTTTATCTCTCATCTTACTAGAGTGATGTGAAAACAATGGACCCAAAATTCTCATTTGAATTACATAATGAAAGAGGGATGTGGTTTGTGAAGGGGACTTTCAATGGGATGATTGATGCACACATGAGTATTACTGATATTTCTAGTTTTGTGAAGGATTCATGAATGTAGGGCTTCCTCTTGGTGATGAGTAAGAAATTTATCATGCTAGCATTAGTTCTTTTATATCATATGGTATTTTAAAGGACTAGTTATATTGTCATTGATTCTTTAATTTTGAGAAATCATTAAATCCATGGATACCTCAACAAGATTATTTGCATTATGGGCATGTGCAAGATCATGATGGGCCAAAAAGTGGCAATATGATGGGTATGTGGCTGACGACCTCTTTTTCACCCAAAATTGATCAAACGAAAAGAGTTTTTAAAGGATATTCTCAACTTTCCACCAATATAAATTATGCTTTACTTTGAATTTAATAAGTAATTATTATTCATTTTCTATTCAAATTATGACTAAAGTCCTCATTGATAAACTGATTGAAAAACATCTATAGCTTTCAAACAGTATCACATTTTTTGAATCCAAAACATGTGTCACATTCTATGTTTCGCATATTACAGGATTAAAAAGAGAAAAAAATAATTTCATGAAGTTTTGACCAAGTTAAGGTGGTTAGACATACGAGTTTTCTATATTTTTTAAAAGTTGTAATAAAAAATTCATAATTAATTATTTACTTGGAAACAAATTACAAAAAAATATGCATCACATCAAGAGATGAGTCCTCTACTTATATCTAAAATCTTATAAAAAAATACTATCATTTCATTATGGTTAGGGTGGTCAGACAAACACCTACTTCTTATTTTTTCCTTGAAATTTAAGTACTACTGCATTGAAATTTCAAATTTTCACCAAATAGATTTCTTTTTCTTTTTAAACAAACCTAGTAGTTTAGAAACTACATTCAATTTTCTATAGATTCTATTCTTACATATTTTTGAAATAATAAGATAACTTATTCAAATTTTTACATCAAGTTTCCTAACTCTGATTTTTCTATTTTTTTTGCCACTTAAGGGCCTTTTTTTTCCATGATTCAACCCTGCACTTACCTTTATCTTCTTTCCAAGGATCACATATGACTAGCCATATAGTGGAAACCATATATTTTTAGCTATAATATTTTTTTAAATAATGAGCCTTATCATTTCTCACAAGTAATGTTACAAAGAAGGAAGATGACCTAATGTGATGTCCTATTGATTGTTCACACAAAGGTGATTTTTTTATGTGTTAGATATCCCCACCCTTTTCTATTTTAATGTTAAGATCTAGGCCTAAATTTTAGAAAAATATTTCAAATATAGCAAGAACAAGAAAATGTAGTTTTTCAGCCCATAGAGTGTTAAAGACCAATTGTAATTGTAGTATTTAGAAATTAAATAGTTCCTAGTTTTCTTCCATGTGTAGGTATAGTTAAAGATAATCATGCATAGATTACATTTAAAGAAGCATAGTACCAAAAAACTTCAAACAATTCTAATATTTTATAAATCACCTTAGAACAACACCACAAAACCTTGCACAACTTTCCAAACATCAGTCCCTTTAGAGTTAAAATTAATCTAATAATGTTATGTTCAAAGAGAAAATCAATGTCTTTATTCTAGGGGAAGTGCAAGATTAGATTAGCCAAGTAGTGGAAATGGAGAAAAAAATGTGTGAAAGTGTTTGCAAAATTCATGAAACCCATTTTAGAATTGATGTTCAACTATTTTTACTTTAGTAAGTAAAATAATGGATATCCATTCTCAAAATGAATATTTGTTATAAAAATAAAAAGAATATTTGTTTTGAATTTTTTTTTTCTATTTTACCCACAAATAACTATGAGTTGCATTAGAAAAAAATAGCTATTTATTTTGGCTTTGAAATACCCCCACCAAATTGTCTTAGAATTAAGCTTGGGAATCCAATCTTGCATTTTCTAGGTAAATGATGAGCTAGGATGTTTTAAAAAAATATATATTTCACCCTTGATGCTGACAAACTTTTTATCTAAATTTAATAAAATGAAATGGATATATCCAAGAATCTTTTAAGATCCTAAAAATATTATATATTCCTAATTACAATTTATATAGGTAGTATTAAATAATAGTATGTGTACACTATGCATGTTACTTGATAGACATGTTGATTGAAAAATATCCATAACTTTTAGACTATTTAACCTTTTTCAAATTTAAAATTTGCATCACTCTATGCTTTGTTGGCTATAGGTTTAAAAAATGAAATTCATAATTTTTGGCTAAGTTAGGTTGGATAGAAAATTAGTTTTAATATTTTTGAAAAATTGAAATAAAAAATTTATAATTAATTATTTACTATATATATATATATATCACACTTGAGCATGTGTCCTTTACTTATATCTAAAGACTCAAAAATGATCTTATACTTAGGTTGGCGGGAGTGACACCTACACCTTTTTTGTTTGAAAAATATTGTAGTGCATCGTTGAAATATCCAATTATCACTAAATTAATTTAATTATTTTTAAAAAAAAGTATCCCATAGACTACATTCAATTTTCTACAATTTAAGTCAGGCATAATTTTCAAAATGTATAGATAACTGATTCAAATTTTGACATGAATTTTCTTAAGTATATTTTTTAGCATTTGCATTGGCACTTAGAGGTATTTTCCCCATGATTTTATTTCACTCACACAACAAATATCTATATTTTAAAGATAAAAGCTTACTTCTCCATTAAAAAATTCACTAATTTCAAGAAAATTTTCTATGTAGCACTACAAATGCCCATTTAAATATCAAACTAAACTCATAAAGTGACAAGGATAACCAGCCAATATTAGCATGGGAAGCCTTTCTTAGTGCAAGTTAGATACAAGATAAATTAATTCCCCTCAAATATTTTGAGGCTGAAAACATGAAGTTTGAACAATTGTGTCAATGAAGGAATTTTTTTATCAAAGAATACACTAAGTGTCGTGACTTTTGTTTAGGATTGCATGGGAATATTTATTAGAAGAATAAATACATTAGTGAATTGTCACATTTTTCATGCTAAGATGGAGTTCTTAACCACAAACACTTTGAAACAAGGATTTTGTAGCACATCCAAATTTGAGGCCACTAACACAAAAAATTTCCACACAAGAAACTAGCTACAAGCCTTTGACACAAGGAAAACACTCTCTTACATAAAAGCAATCATGATACTACACAACAATGGCATGCAAAATAAGCAACAAAAAGGTGACAAATGGTTTCATCATCGCTATACTATTTCTCAAAACACTAATTATAACATGCAATAATCCATACTTGCATAAGACAAGATAAATTATATCTCCATATAGGATAAATTGATTAGGAGGAAAAATTCATCAACAATGATGTCATGACCACCAATGGTTCAAGGGAATTCAAATATCTTTCCACGTAAATTTTTGGGTAATAAAAAAAAATATCAATGTGATCATCAATAACCATAGCCAAAACAACATCACTATGCATGAGATAGTCCAACATCTAGGTATCTCTACCATCATGCACCCAATCCCCTACTCTCTAGAATCATTGTGGCATACCATAATAAGTACATGTTCAAGTAATTAAATAATACACTTTTAAGTATGAATTGAGACACCTATGATGTCATGCCTATAAAATTTCAAGGCATAATACTTGGAAGTCTATATGAATATAAGAAAGATGATATTTACCATTCTCAGCTAGAATGGTGGATGGTACATTTGAGCAAGTGGTACTTCAACCTCCACAAGTCTAAATAATAGGACAAAGTAGCTTTGGTCTCTAGATTCAATAGTGATTTATTATCATTTCCCACATAAGCTTATGAAATCAATCTCATAAGCACTAGGAGTGTGTACTACCATGCTAACATTATCGCAATAACATATTCTTAACAAGGTGCTATGAGAGTGAGGATACATCTTCAAAGAAGTTGGGGGTATTCCAACACACCATGTGGCCGTACAACATTGATTCAATTTTGTTCCCACATTCCATCTCCCAAATATGTTATAATATCATAGGTTTTATTGGAAATATGATAAAATTAAATGAAAAATCCAAGAACTACTTGATCAAGGAAAGACTTAGCCTAGTTCTTTTCCTTACAAAAATATAATATATCTTGCACCTAAGAAGGAAAACACCTAGTTCCTATGCATTGACTATCACACACTCAACAAGATCTTGGTGAAAAAAATATCATCTCCCATGTATTAATGACATTGGAATAGCTTTGAGGTGCACAATACTTCAATAAAATTAACCTCAAATTAGCATATATCATTAAGTACTGGAATCTAAACTAAATATTTTGAAAAATAGTTTCAAAACATAAGGACTATGCAAATGAATGGTTATTCCCTTTAGCATGACCAATCCTCTAGCCTAATTTATGCACTAGATAAATGAAACCTTTTGACACTTCATTAAATCAGTCATCATTGTCCACTTGGATGACATCCTCATCTACAATAAGACTTGGGAAAATCATATGGAGAAAATTTCATATGTACTTGATACACTACACTAATACAAGTTGTAAGAAAACTTGGAAAATTAACTTATAGTACTATAAAAATCTAGTATGTATGAGATACATAACTGATCAATTTGGTATAGATTTAGACTAACAAGATTAAGGAAATTTTCAATATTGGTCAATACTACACAATCTCATGAGCTTGTGCAACTTCCTCATACCTACTAAATTTTGTTGTAGGTTTGTACTTAATTTCTCTCACATTGCATGGTCACTCAATTAGATCATGCATACCAAGATAGCATTGTTAGGATTCCAATATTATTAAGTGTATCCACATTAATAATTCACTACAATAAATGATAATATATAAATATAAAATTGAGAGAAATATTGCATAGTACACATAAATTACATTGGAAAAACCTTGTGATAAAAAATCCCACAAAAAGTTTTGTTCTATTTTTTGAGAAAATTCATATGGCATAACCTTGCATTTATATTTAAATACTAAATACTAAATTCATATATATATATATATATATATCAATGATATTATTGTTCACATGGAAATTCTTAAGTATAGGATGAAACCATCTAATATCGTTTGGGTGGTTATACATTTCCATTAAGGCATATGATCATTTAATTAATAAATTATTTGTTTATTGAATTATTATCTAATAATCAATTGCAATGGTCATATATGTCATTTCGTATATATGATCTTTTAATTAATAAAATAATACTATATTAAAGTTTTAGATAATAATCAACTCCCGATATAAATATAAGGCTAAATATTATGTTAAATATAGCCTTATTAATGTTAATGAAACCACTTATGAATAAGCGTGGTCTCCTAATAATCATTATGCTCCAACACTCCCTCTTAATGTTTGTAGTGGGTGCATGCTATCAATTTCTATTTTTTAAAAGATAAAAACCTTAGTGGTGCATGAATTGTTTGACCAACATGTCATATGGATAAAATATATGATAAGATGAAGATCGTATATCTTAGACTACATGAACTTTTTTTAATTTATATACCAATTTTCTCATAATAATACAATACATGGAAATTATAAAACTTTTATTAGAGATCTCTTCAAAATTCAATGCTCCTCTTAACATAGGAAGTCTTTCTTTTAAAGGTATTGTCAACTCATGCCTCAACTTGCACATTTCTTGGTGTCCTATTTTCCCTTGTTGTCTAATTTTCCCTAGATTTGAGAATCTATTTTATTAGACTCCATTAAAATTTGGGCTCTGTATTCATGCTCATAAGCTTAATTGTCAACCTTGTGTGTACTTTTATTGTCTTGGTAGATTATTCATGCTTCAGAGGAGTTTTCATGGCAATCTCAATATATTTTCCCTATGCTCACTTTTAAGTTTTTAAAATATTTTTTCACATTTTATTGTGCTTTGTGTGTGTTAAATTCTAGATCCCTACCTCTTTATCAATTATGATTAACTAAACAAATTATATCTATATCATACTTGGTTTGTTTTAAGTTCTAAAACCCGACTTCTTTATCCATTATGATTAACTAAGCAAACTATATCCATATTGTATTTTGGATGTTATAAATTCTAAATCCTGACCTCTTTATCAATTATGACTGACCAAACAAGTTATATCCACAGATTTTATTATGTTTGCCTACTACCTATAGTTTTGCTTCTCTCTATGACTCAGACCCAGTGAGTTGTATTTGGCAACTTGAATCTGTCTTTATGTTGTCTTGTTAGTAGCACACCCGAGTTCCTAAATGTGTTGCAGTTGAATAAAGTTTTGAAATCCAATGTGTTATGCTTGGGGGTTCGTTGGATGTCACAAGTCTGGACCTGAGCTCGTTATAAACTGTGTCATAGTCAACAACTTGCATTCACGGTTTCAAAGCTTTCATGTTGGCGAACCCAAGAATTCTATTTGTTAGAATTTCCCCCACATCTCTCGTTCAAACTCCAATTGTTTTCACTTCTCTGGACATATGTTGCCATATTAAATGGATACTGGATTCAAGTCTATATGCAATCAAATTTGATGTCCAGTTGATTGTTTTGATCACAATTTTGTGTATTTTGCTACAGGGAATTCTGTAGTAGACACATGGAGGTTTTGGAGAAAATCGTATTGGTCCTTCTGACCAATGGTCATGTGCCATATGTGTTTGGATCAGTAGCTATAGTGAGCATGGCGGCTTTTGAGTGTTTCCCACATGTGAATGGCACTGTATTTATTTTTTGAATGACAAAAGAATAATGAAAATGAATAACTTGTGGGTTACATGTTTTCTATAGTGGATTTGTATAGATATTTGACAAATAGGCATCATTTCTATTGGTTTATGTGACTGGTAGTGCACTTGATGGCAGTCCAGAGTCAAGCATTTTTAAAAGTTCATATTAATATAGGGGAGCCCTAAATTTTAAATCTAAGGACAATGAGATTGTAGAGTGCTAGTGCAATGTTTTCCACATAATTGGAATGTGATTGGATAGGTGGTGATAGGTAATTTAATTGGTGGGTTCAGTGTCATATTTATGTTTTATAGTATGTAGTGGGTCCTTGGACCATGTTATAAATGACTTGGTTTCTTTAGTTATTCTATATATACATTTGGTACAGTGTTCTTTGTATTGTTGAATCAATTGATTTGTGTTTGTTGTACAAGTGCATTCATGTATTTTTAAATTGCTTGAGGTATCATGTATTGTATTTCATGTAATAACAAGATGTAGTTATTGTTAGATTGGCGAGAATTATCTAGGTATTTTGTTGCAAAGAATATATGTCAAGATTTGATTAACATTGGTAAAAATTTATCATGTTTACATTGGTCTGCTGCAAGTAGATCAAACAATGTTAATATAATAGGAGGGTTTCTTCCCCTTTTACATATAATATGATTTCATTCATTATCCTTATTTGCTTAGTGGCTTGGAAACTCTACACTATTATCTTTTAGATTAACTAGAATGTAGGTTTATAGAAAATATGATTTGAAAATAGTATTGTCTCCTTAAATCTAGGGAACAATTGTATACTAAAATTTGTTCAAGTGAATTGGCAATGTAATACTTTGTGTGCTTAGACCTACAAGAGCCAAAATTCCCTTATCATTGCATTTGAACTTTCTTGGTATTTCTTTAATTTAATATTTGAGCAAGGTAGTTGTTGCATACTTGATGAAACATAATATGGTTCAATATAAATGTCCAAAAATAAGAAGATTAGTATAGATTTAATAAGTTCATTGAAATTTCATGAGGTGGCTATTGCCTATATATTGTGATCTTTTTTATTTATTTTGAAGAGGTTGGAGAGACTAGTATTATTTGAGAATTTTATCTCTTGTTCTCAACATGCATACTAGGGTATCAAGTTCTATAGTGGAAACACTAATTGATACCAAAGGAGTTTGTGTTGTACACCGGTCATCATGCATTTCAATACATCAACAACCAAGGTAAGTTGACTCAAAAGCATGTGAAATAGGCTGATTTTCTTCAAAGTTATTGTTGACACCAAAATTTGATGAGATAATAGTGCCTTATGGGAAACTCAGTTCAAGGGGGACCCCTTTGCGCCAAACTGAGTGACCTCCAGATTTTAAAGAAGTCGGCTTCTTCTATAATGGGTTTTTGGAAAGGGAAAAGGAAGCGGATATAATGAAGCAAAGTCTAATCTAAGGCGATGCGCCAAAGTTTGCTGATGGGCACGATAAATCATAGACTTAAGGGCCTGAATGGTGTTGTCACGTTCCAAAACGTCAGAAACTTGAAGCTATAGCATAAACAGTTCATTTATTGACATAAAATAATATCGCATACATCCTTACTACTAAGAAGAGTCAGTTAGACATGATTTAGATAAGCAAGCTTGTATTCAATATATAGAAGTCTTGTCAAATGAAATGCTTAAGACAATAAAAGGCACAGTTTACAGTTTGATCAAAACATGAAAAACAGAAAGGCCGAACAGTGGGCACAGTCTAAAAATTTCTTGCAAATAAACATGTAAAAGAGGCCTGGTGTCTCTTGCTAAAACCAATATCCTTTTTTTTTAAAGCTCTTGGATCTATTTACTGTTGGACCGTCTCCTTCTTTTGGTTGACAGAGAGAGTATATATATAGCTGGAGAGAAAACTCCCACCGCTTTGGAAAGCTGTAACAGAAAAGATCCCACAATCCCCTGTAATGATGCCAGAATTAGAAGATTTATAATGCCGTTACAATGGCAACGAGTTAGAACACAGCATCTGGATGTTCAGGTGCAGGCGCGCCCTTCGCAATGATGGCAGTGGTCCCAGCCATACCCGAGGCAACAAGTGTCATCCACCGCTTTGAAAAACTGTGAAGAGCAGCATCCAATAACATAATCTCCCCAACCAGCCTATCGCCCGCTTCGATGATTAGTGTAAGGCACGTGGCAGCCTGTCGCTACCCGAATGAAAACCTCTCTCCTTGCTACTGAGAGATTGCGAAGATGCAACACGTGTCCAATGAGCTGATGTCCTTCTTGATGTGAAGAGAAAGCCACATCAATCGGGTGCGAAAGACGCGTGGCAGCGTTTCGCAGCCCGTGGTTGTTCACCTCCTCGCCGTGTTAAAAGATCTGCGAATGATTGCCAGTTAGCAGAAGGTAGGGCCTTCCAATACCTGTTTAGATAGTAGAAAGAAAACCCCGAGCAAGCACTACGCAGCCCATGGTTATTCATTTTGTTC
The DNA here is from genome assembly GCA_007258455.2 of Sequoia sempervirens. Lineage (NCBI taxonomy): Eukaryota > Viridiplantae > Streptophyta > Pinopsida > Cupressales > Cupressaceae > Sequoia > Sequoia sempervirens. Next base: position 16,543 of record VDFB02338855.1, on the reverse strand, counting down.
ACACATGAAAAAGCTTGCGATATGCCGCCATGTAGCAAGATGTGGGTCCCTCTGACAATCTTTAGAAGTGATGCCCCCGGCAGAAGGCTTTCGCAACTCGAAGAGACTTCAAGGCAAAAAGAAAAAAGAATCTCCGCAAGCGAGACACGTGGACGCCCAGCGCAGTCTCTCAGGACCCGAAAGGGAAGCCGCTATCCGAAGCTGTGAAGAGAGGATGCGTACAGCGGGAGATCAAAACTTGATGGAAAGCCGACCAAACTCGGTGACTCACAGGCCGGCGCACACATATTCACAAAAAAGAAACCCGAAGGGAGCTGTTCGAATATTTATTTTAACAGTTATTAATTTTTTTTGAAGCATAGGAGTGGAAAATCAAATAGAGTTGTTGATTCATCAAGTAGGAGATCATTTTTGTTGAATGAGCTGAGAGTACATGTTGTTGGTTTTGATTTAATGTGAGAATTGTATGAAGAAGATATAGGTTTTAGAGAAGCTTTGACAACGTGTAAGAACCCAATGGGGGTGGATAGAACTCCATGGTTGGAGTATTTTACTCAAGAGAACTTGTTGTTCAAAGGGAAGAGGTTGTGCATCCCACAAGGATAAATGAGAGAGAACTTGAAGAGGGAAAAACATAGTGGAAGTTTAAGTAGGAATTTTGGAGTAGACAAGACATTAGCATAGTTAAAAGAAATTTATTATTGTTTGGGGATGAGTGTAGATGTAAAATGAATGGTGCAAGGATGCTAGATATGCCAGCATGCCAAAGGGGTGAGGCAAAACACAATATTATATCAACCACTACCAATATCGATAAGGCCATGGGAATGCATTAGTATGGATTTTTTTTTGGGGTTGTGACAAACACAAAGAGGTAATGATTCAGTTTTTGTTGTGGTAGATAGATTTTCCAAGATGGTTCATTTCATACCTTGTCAAAAGTGTAGTGATGCTTCCCACATAGCAATTTTTTTTTCAAAGAGGTAGTTCAGTTACATGGCTTGCCAAAGAGTATTGTCTCAAATTAGGACACTAAGTTTGTACAACATTTTTGGTGTACTTTGTGGAATAAAATGTGAACACAATTAGGCTATAGTTCATCTTAGGGTAAGTGCACCAAGATGGTTCCCAAAAAGGGGGCTTAAGTGGCCGCTTTTTTTCTGAAATTAGGAAATGTTGACCTTGGATGTGAAATTGAGGATAGTTACACTCAAAATTTTGAGATGGAACAAAAAGAAGGATCGAAGTTCATTGAGTCTACTTTCTAAAATACTAATTTATTTTGAAAATGGTTGAGATTAAGGGGTTCAAAAGAGGTACGTACATAAATTGGTGTTGTTTTTGTCAGAAAAACATAACATAGCAACTCTTGTACGACCCTAGCACGGTGAACTTTTTTGTAGTATTTTTAAAATCACTACAGTAAGAAGTTAGCTAATAGTATGTAGTTGATACACAATTTTTTTGATAATTTTTTAATGAATTTTTGATTTTTTACTAATTTTCTAAGTGGACACTTCCTCAGAAGCAAAATTTTGGCCGTGCTCCCCCTAAAAATTTTAGAAAGTAATTGAAATTTTTTTGTAGAATGGAGTCTAGTTTCTAAAAATATAATTTATCTGAAATTTTGATGAATGGCTAATTTATAACAAAAAAACACCAAACATTGCTTTTTAGAAAAAAAGAGACATACAAACAAAATAAATTATGGATGAAAGGATTAACATTGTCAAAAAGTGAAAAAAAATACATTGTTGGATTAAGAGAGAACCTAACATTACCCATGTGTTCTATTTTTTTGATATTAAACTACATGCAATCCTGACAGTGAGCACGAACCCGATTATGTGAAAAATTGTAGAATTTGCAAAAACACATCTCTGGTCGTTGGGAATGCCCTCCAAGTCTTTGGGTTGGTATTCCAAGGAAAATACCAGTCATAAGGCTTTGGGATTCCCAAAGAAAGATATAACGCGAGCATGTTATAACACACTCACGTTATATCTTAGTTTTGACATGGTTTTATGCTTATATAGGAAACATGTAAACTAAGACATAATGTGAGTGTGTTCTAACGTGCTCGCGTTATGTATTCCTTTATGTTAAATGCTGGACTCTATTGAATGTATGTTAATATATTTGTATGTTTTTATGTACATGTATGCTTGTATATCATCTATGTATGTACGTATGCATGCTTGTATGTATGTATGTATGTATGTATGTATGCATGTATGTATCAATGCACGTATATAGTATGTAT